>BPLR01016918.1:0-35416 GCA_021605095.1 Caerostris extrusa
TTTGACCAAATAGAAATTATATCAAGAATTCTTATTCGGAAGAGAAACATTTGATTATTAGGCAAGCAGATAACAATGGCAAAATTCTTTAACTACTACAGCAAGTACTTTATCTTAGAATAATAATGAGGTGGTAGTGGGAAAAAAAGGCTAAGAAGTTACACCAATATTAAAATAGTACATGTCGTTTTGTTTGAAATGTAATGAAAACAAAAGTTTATTGGAAAGGTCGATAACTAATCTACTTATATTTAGAAAACTGTTTTGAAAGAAAAGTCATAGCCGTAAAATATGCACATATTTTAATTAATTAAATGTTCAGAGGAAGAGAAACATCGAAAAACATTTGGAATCTCAAGCTAAGATTAAAATTAATATTAAATTTATCTTAATCTGAAGCCTCCATAAGTATTAAAATTCAGATACCTGTCAATAAAACGAAAATGGATTTTTGTGTTTTTAATAGAGTACATATGGAATGGGCACATTAAACACATTCTAGACCACAGTTTAATTTCTATGCACTAAAATTAATGACAGTTTTAAATAAAGAAAACACTTCACTGGTTATCACTGCACAATGTACAAACAAATTTGTTTTAGAAGCTCCTTGGCTACAAGATAGCCGCAAAGCCTCTATCAGGGAAAAACATCAGATGAGGATGTATATACAGTGCATGAGGGAAAGCATAGCAGAAGTAGAAAAAGAAAAGAATTGTTCTTTGTGGTGGTGATTTCTTTTCTTAAGTATGATGATGATATAGCATGGTGACAGCTGCAGGGGTACTGTCCTGGAAAAACTTCAGATGAGGAAAAATATACAGTGCAAGAAACACCAAAGTAGAAAAAGAAGCTGTTCTTTATGTTGGCTATTCCTTTCTTGTGCTTTGATGATGTTGATGGTTTGGCATGTGGCAACCGAAGAGTTTCTAACTTGGAGAAATTTTTAGAAGGGGAGCAAATACAATGCATGAACAGCAGCAAGGTAGACAAAAGAAAAAACTTGCCCAAAATGTAAATGGAACTCATAAACAAAAGTGCACAATGTACTCCTACTAGTGAAGGATTTAAAAAATGAATGCATAAAACATTGTGGTATCAAAAAAAATTACTTTTGATTTAGTAGCTATAACCCACATGCAACACACAATTTAAATGTATTACATAAAAGAATAAAAAAAAATAATAAATGAAGACAAGCAATAGCAAATTTAAAGTACACTCGAGGAAGAAAAACATGTTTATTTTAAAAAATTAAATCTTATTTACAAACAATAAATATTGGTTTATAACTGTAAATTGCACAATGAAATTCACAACTTTTCTCCATCGCCTTTCTCTTTTTCTGGCTTCAACTGCTGTTGCCACATATTTGCATAAATTCCATTCAACTCCAACAATTCACTATGCCTAGAATTCAGACAAATCAATGATAAAATAAGAAATGAGTTATAAAAAGCAATAGATTCTCATTTAAAAGTTTTCATTTAAAAGAAGTTAAAAATTATAGCAGTTTTACAGTAAAAAAATTTGTTAAATTCCAATAATTACTTATTAAATTTAATTTTCTTGGCAAACATTGAATTTAAAATTGAAGAAAAGTTTGTATGTCACAAACTGGTAATTTTTTTTTTTCGATATTTAATTCAGCACATTACAGCTTTATTTTCATAAGGATACAATCATTTTAACACTGCATACACTTTTTCTAATTATACAAGAATCTATGATTTATTTTATGTATGTGGTATAATAGTTTTTGTTCAACAAGCCATAAGTCTCAAATCTCATGAAAGTTCAATAAGTCAAATCGAATCAAATTAATGATTCTGAAAAGTTTTTCCCTCCTTCTAGAGAATATAGTAACAAAATTAATATACTCTCTATGAAACATATGAATTTAAAAAAAAAGGCTATCCAAATTAAAGTTATGATCCATACATTTTGTAGAAATGATTCAATTTGTTTTTATTTAATTTATTTGAAATTTTTAAATTTGATGCAATAATTCAAAATGATATTTAAAAAATCAGAAAATTGATAAATTATCTTATCTCATAAATGCAATCATCATCTGATTTAGAATTGAAAAAAATTATTTTATTTTTTGCCTTTTTAAAATCATTATTTTTCATTGTTGTTTATTAATTTTCTAAATGTGCATTGTCTGATTTTAATCACCTTTCAACTTAAGAACATTTTTATAATTTTTTTCAAAATGTCCATGGTCAAAAAAAATCTATAGAAAAGTGTTGTCAAAAATTTAGATTTAAAAAAATCTAAAAGGCATTTTAAAATGATATTTGAGAGAATATTTATAGAATTTAATAAACTTGAATTACATTTCTTCTATTTTTTTTTTTATCATCAAAAACATATTTTATTCTTTTGAAAAACATTTTGTGCTTGTATTTAGGCCACAATGCAATAAGCAAATTACAAAGTTTTGTTTTTCCTTAAACAATGTAAATCAAAATTAACAATTAATTAGTTTCCTGTAAGATAACATTTTTAAAATCCAGAATTAAAAACAATTTTTTATGAATGACGATTCCAACAATAACTGAAATTTAAATAAAACTGAATTATACGAAATAATTTTTTGCATGGATTTATATTATATTAAACTAAAAATAATAGATATTTTGCAAATTGTTACTTTACCTTCCTCTTTCAATGATTTCTCCTTCGTTTAAAACTAGTATTTCATCTGCATGAATAATTGTTGATAGCCTTAAAAAAAACATAATTAAATTTTATTAAAACAACAAATTCTGCAAGTTAATAATTAATTGAAAGAAAAAAACATAATATTTATGAAAAATTTAGTTTCCACAAAAAAATCAGAATTCAGTATACATTTTTAAGTACCCATATTAATAATTAACAGCCCAAATTATTTTATGGAGAATCATGCTGATTTTAGTTCAAATATATTACGAAAAATAAAATTATGATGAGAATAAAATATGCACATATGTTCTAATAATGCTTTCAAACTACAGTAGTTTATTTATTAGCAACCATTTAAAAATTATTATGAAGGAAATATTAATAAAATGTTAGGGGAAAATGTAATTAGATAATTTCACAGAAATGCAGTAATTAATGTTGGCACATTAATATAATATATAAAGCAAAATAAATTTAAAATATATATATATATTCTAATAATCGAGCCAGTCAGTGCAAAGCAAATAATGAAACATTGAATGAAGCGTACCTTTAAAAATATCGTAAGTTGTAGAAATTCATTTGAATTCATCCTTTACAATTTCAACACAAATGATGAATTAATCAACCAAATCATGGTAATGAGGGTGAAATATAATCAACTCGCATAAAGTCAATGATTTTATCAAGTCGATTGCAATGCTTAACATTTGGCAGTCAAATAGAAAAATTATTATTTGTTTGATAACTACCATAATAGCAAAAAAAAAAAAAAAAAAATTTGATAAAATGATAACATGTTTATCATTTATATTATTAGAATCTTTTACAAACACAAAAATACAAGAAACTATATTAACATTATTATTGACAAAAAAAAAAAAAAAAAAAGCTGAATTTAATAAGAGCAAAATCAATGGAAAAATATTGTTTTTTACAAAACCTGTGGGCAATGATGAGTGTAGTTCTATTTTCACAGATTCTTGCAAGTGATTGTTGTATATTTCTTTCTGTTTTTGTATCTAAAGATGATGTTGCCTATAAAGAATAAAATGAATTGAAAATAAATTTATAATGATTTAAAACAACTAAAACTAAAATATATTCCTTAGAAGACAGAATATATTTAATCTAAGAAATCAAAACATTTACTTCATCTAAAATAATGAATGAAGGAGCTTTCAGAATAGTTCTTGCAATAGCTACTCGTTGTTTTTCCCCTCCACTTAACTTCAAACCTCGCTCTCCAACAACTGTATCATAACCTGAAATGAATAAGTTAAAATAAAAATATATAATTTGTTCTCAGTGTGAAATTTTAATATAAATTTCATAAAAAGAACATAAAGAAAATTCACTACTTGGTCTATCACCATAATTATCTATTAAACATTTATTTGAAATTTATGCACATAAATTTTATTTGCAAGACAATAGCCACATGCGAATAATTTCCCAGATTCTAAAGATAAAGCACAGACACAAAAATTAAGATACATTAAATAAAATCTGTATAAATGACAGTCAAGTCTGGGTCTCATGTTTTATTGTCCTTAAAAAAGAATTTTAAAACATTTAGATATGAATATAAAAAGTAAATTAATACATCCTATCTGAAATTTCAAAGTAATAAATGATAAATTATTTTATAAAAAACATTTCATATAGTTGAAGAAAATCAAGTGAGATGTGGAAACAAAAAATTTGCTGATTTGAATCAATGTCTATAACTTGAAAAATATAGCATTGTCCAAATTATTATTATAACAGCTTATTCAATAGAAAATTTTATATTTCCAAATAATATATTAATCTAATTTTTTTTTTTTTAAATGTGAAATTATTTTCTGTGGAATAGACTATAATATGACTCTTTTGATACTTGACAAAAATAATGTCAAACTTAAAATATTCTTTTAAAAAAATGAGCAGCAATTAAAAAATTTAGAAAATAGATTAAAAGGAAAACCTTCAGGAAAGTTAAGTATTGCATTGTGCATCTCGGCAGCCATTGCAGCTTCTTCAACTTCTTCATTAGATGCTGATGGTCTTCCATAGCCAATATTGTACCTGAATAAATCATAAAGTATGACTAAATATATAAGGATCTATATATATCTGTGTGTGTGTGTGTGCAAGCATTTCAAGGATTTTTAATAGTTATTGTTATGATTTTGTTATAGAATTTGACTGTGTTTCTATAAAGCACATAATTAAGGTGCAGTGATTACTGTTATGATTTTTGTTATACAAAATGGTTATGCTTCTTTTTCCTAGTCAATAATCTTTCATTTCTGTATTGTGTTGTATTCATATATATATATATCCTATACTATAGTCCATACTATGTTTATGTATTGCTTGGAATGATATACCTCTGGTTTAATATCATAAAAACACATCAATGATTTGTTAGTGATGCCAGTCAGATATATGTGGTGCAAAGATGCATTGAAAGAAAAAAGTATAGTAATTACTGTAGAATTATTTTTCTATATTTCTCCTTTTAATATTGTATAATCTATTATAAAATTAAAATTTTTATTGCCATTAAAATCCCTTCTAAATAAACATTAACTTCCCTATGCTGCTACTTTTTTTTTAATCTGTATGATTTGGCCACTTAACCATTTTCCACATAAAGGGTGGTTGGACTATATATATATTTCTATATTTTATAGTGCACAATCAGAAATTTTTTAAAATTTTGTCCTTTAAGAAACCTTTTATAAATTTTAAAATTTACAATCAAACCATTAACATTAAAATACACATTGTGTCTAATTTATTAAGTTAATATTAATTTTTGATTGAACATAAACTTCATATTTTAACCTTAAAGCAATTATTTAAGAGATAAAAGTGTAAGTATCATCACATTGATCCTTACAGTGTAAGAAAAGAATAATCCAATTTTTAAAATATATTATCTATTTTGCTATTCTGAGCAAGCCTTACACACAAATTACTTAAATGTTTATTTTTAATTTCATTTACACTGAATGAAACTTATATTTTATTAAGAAATGAACTATTGAAAAAAACAATTGGAAACAAACCTAATACTTTTATTGAAAAGGACAGTATCTTGAGGAACTACACCAATTGATTGGCGTAAAGATGTCTGAGTAACCTAGATAATAATAAATCAAAACAAAAAAAATGATTTTTAAATAAGCGTATGATGATTCTTAATTAAAGAAAAAAATTTCATTTTATATTAACACATAATACTAATACGAAAAATATATGTATTACATATATTTTTTTCCATTTGTATAAATAAATAGTATTTAAAACATTATTCCTAAACTTTGATTTCCACTTTAAATGTGTAAAAGCGAAATGATTAAATGGACATTAATTCAATAATCCTTAAAAACCCAGTAGCATTAGCGAAAGGGGTGTGCCCCATTTAGAAATGTAATTTATTGATTAAATGCCCATTAGAAATAGCATTTTATAATATAGCCCATTAGAAAATTCAGCCCTATAATAAGAAATAATAATATAAAATAAACTGAAGCCAGATATCAAGAATAGAAAACAAATCCTTTTATAATTTAATATAATTTTTATAGCTTAAAAACAATAACTCATTAAAGGAAGATGTACATTTTTTCCAATAATATATACTTTTTACCAAACTAAAATTTTTAGATAATAAGGAAAGAAAAAAAACTTTTTTTATAAGGTTTTGGTAATATACTTGTAAACAAAACAAATAGTTGATATATATATGTGTGTGTGTGTTTAATTTTCAGTATAAACCATTTATTAAAAAATTATGATGTGAAAATATTATTTTGTTAAACAATTATATAGCATTACAAAACCAATTGAAAGTACCAAAAGCCCTATATATATAGAAGACATTGATCAGCATTGCTTCTATTTTTAAAGACAGATCTAAATTTGTAGCTTTAAATGCATAATTAAAATGACAAAAAAAAAAAAAAAAAATTTTAAATGTCATTTCTTTTTATATAATGAATAAAAAAATGTTGATAAACGCTCAAAATATATTACATAAACTGGCAAATATTAAAGTAAAATATTTATGCATTTTAAAGATTAGAAACTACGAAATACCTGAGCAATGTTTTGGCCATCAATCAATATCTCACCAGAAGGAATATCATAAAATCGAAACAATAATCTTGTTATTGTACTTTTCCCACTTCCAGTAGGTCCAACCTGCACAAAATATTCAAGTCTATATAGAACAATCTATTTATTGGTTAAAAATGAATGAATATCTTTTAATATAAGAATAGATTACTTCTGTATTTTTAATAAATAGCATTTAAATAAAATAATATTCAATAAGCTGAACAATACATCTAACATCAAAATATTGAGATTGATCAACTAAGTAATTTAATATATATGTTTTTCTCAAAAAGTAAATACAGAGAAAATTAATTATTATACGACTTAGAATGATGAAAATTTGGTTTAATGTTGGAATCTGAAAAATTGCTGACTTGTTAGGGTGATAATCAGACAGATGCTGCTTTGGGGAAAAAAAAAAAACTCATGTTTGTGAAAATTGCAACACCGTGAAGGAATCGTCATAATACAATGAAATTTAATACACAGTTGAGTGGTAGTGGTACAAAGAAATGATTAAATGTTCAAAGCAAATAAACAATAACAAGAGATCGAATCAGTATTTTGTGTAGCCACCACGCGCCGCAATAAGTGCTGCTACACGACGTGTCATGGAGTCAAACAAATTTTGAATGTCTGCCTGAGGAAGAGCATTCCATATTGTTTGTATGCGCACCCAAAGTTCATCTGCAGAAGCAACAGGACGAGGATCGCGAGCGAGACGCCGACCAACGAAATCCCACACATGTTCAATCGGCGACATATCCGGGGAATACGCAGGCCAAGGAAGAAGCTGTACCTGCTGCGTTGCAAAGAAGGATTGAACAGCCCTAGCGATATGAGGGCGGGCATTGTCCTGTTGAAATACTGCGCCTGGCAAGCTTTGAAGGAAGGGAGCAGCTGTAGAACTTCACTCATGTACCGGTTGCTGTTCAGATTGCCCGCAATTCTTAGCAATTGAGATCGTCCATGATATGCTATGGCACCCCAGACCATAACTCCGGGTGTTCGTCCACTGTGACGTTCGATAATGTACTCTGGAAGGTGGCGTACGAATGCGGCCATCATGGTACCACAAATTAAAGCGGAATTCGTCAGAAAACACGACATGCTGCCAATTAGCACGCCAGTCTCTATGCTGAGCGGCCCATTGTAGCCACAGGCGGCGATGGTTTAGCGTGAGAGGGATCCTGTATAAAGGAGTCCTTGCGCGCAGTCCACGCTGCAGCAGACGTCTACGAATTGATGAAGCACACAATGAAACACCTGTAGCTATTGACCACTGTGCTGCCAATTGTCTAGAGGGAGTCAGTGCCATGCGGACCAGGTGTCTATCATCGCGAGCTGACGTCACATGTCGGACTCCCGGATTTCTGAGTTGTCCGACACTCGTCCGTCCACTGCTTCCAAAGACGCATCACTGTGCTGCTGTTACGCTGCACACGAGCGGCTACTGCACGATAAGACAATCCAGCTTCAAGAAGGCCGATGATTCTCCCCCTTCAAACTCTGTAAGTTGTTCAAATTTCGCTCTCTTTCGTCGAAGAGACATAAGTAACGATTGAGCTAACGTTTACCACTAGCAGATAACCATACACGCCATCATGTTGAATTTTAAACCTTTAGTTTTTCTTCTGATAGTGAGTATTGTAAATTTTAATTATTAAATTATTAAGTTCTTTTATTGCAATTTAAATTTCGCCTAAATGATATTTCCTATCCTACATCTTTTTTTTTAGTCCGCAGACTTGGCTGCTTGTCACTTTTCCAGTGATCAACGTAGCATAGAAACCAATTTTCTGCATTATTTTCTTAAAATATATATGCAATATTTTGATGACTTGTCAAATGCATTGAAGTGTTGAAAATATTCTATCATTTAATAATAACTTTGGTAGAGGAAATGAAACTATACTTAAAATCGAATTTTGAATTAATAGAATTCTGGAAGCTCTAAAATATCAATGTATTATTTTATAGCTTGGAAAATGCAAAATAAAATTTCAGTTTAGTTTTAAGAAAAAGAAAATTTAATGTAAGTGAATAAAAAAAATTACATTACAATCTACATAACGCATAAGAATTTGAAGAAGGCAGGGAGTGGGGCATTGTTAAAAGAACACATGTAAGAAGGAATACAAATAAGTAAAACTTCTCAACTAAAAAAAGATAGTATGTCGACACAAAGAATTTTATTTTTATTTATTTAGATCAGAAAAGCAAATGCTTTGAAAATTACTCTAGCTTAGGAGAAAATAAAACTTTATAAAAAGTGATTCAAGAAAGACAGAGAAAATTACTAAATGTTTTCATTATATATTAAAATAAATTTTCAGAATTAAAATTTGATCCTATATACAGGTAAAAAACTTATTTCTTTTATAAAGGAATAATTTAAAAGAATCGAAGAACTTTACAAAAGTACAAACTTTTATTCTTGAAATTTAGCCTTCAATAGAAATAATACTTAATTGTTATGATAATAATTATATTAATTTTATACACACTAGATAACAAAAAGAGAGAGAGGCATTGATTATTAGTATTTAATTAATGTTTATACAAATAATGCAATTCAGAATCCATATTTACCAAAGCAATGGTTCGTCCAGGTGGAACAACAAAAGAAACATTTCGTAAAATTTTAATCTGTTAAAGGGAAACATTCATTAAAACTTAACTCTTTAGTGTAATTGATATTAATAGCAAATAATGTATTGAAAAAACTTACCAGGAACATAAGAAAAATTTACATTCCTAAATTCAATACGTCCATCACCTAATTTTAATGGAAGTGCATTTGGTACATCAACAATCTACAAAAAAATTTTAAAAATTGCATAAAAGGAACTATTGAAACATAAAAAAATAAATAACTTTGGATTCTTCATTGAAATAAAATAGAATAAGTTAATTTTATTTAAAATATTTTTACACCAAAAAAATGAAATAACTATTATTGCAAAAAATATGCAACAAACAACGAGTTTTAAAGATCTAATTTTGGGAAATATAATAATGTTAACTATTTCAATAAAACTTGATATTTAAAATGACGAGAAAAGCAGAGGCGGCCAGTTAGAGTCCTGAGCAAGGAATTGGAGACAGGATTGATTTAAAAATCGACAGCATTCATAACAGAAAAAAATTTGTTCACCAACATAATTTGAATTTATAAGTGCTATAGAATTTTAATTTTATGTTACAAAAAATAATTGACAAACAAATCTCTTGTTTTATATTAGAGATAAACAGATCTGTGTAGTTTGAGGGTGACACAAATATCATAAAAATATCTTATATAAAGTAGAGATGGAAAATCGAACATTTAAAAAGAGTTGAGTCAGATGTCAAATTTTTAAACAGACACTTTTATAAAAAGAATTTTTTCCAAAATTCAAGCGCTGTTATAAAACTAATACTAATTCATTTAAATACTAAATATTTAACGAAAAAACATTTTTAATTAGGAAGTAGCAGTAAGTTTGAACATATGCACACATTTTACTTATGAGTTTAGGTAAGATTCAAACCTATCTGCCATCTCCATCCCCCCCTGTGTATGTGCTTGTATAAAAGTAAATATAAAATATATTACCTCTGGTTCAGTACTTAATAACGAAAACATATTTTCCATATCCACAAATGCAGTTTGTATCATCCTAATGACAAAAATAGGTGTTTGAATTAAAACAAGAAACTCATGCATTAAGATTTCTACAGAAATAATAGAAATGTAAAATATAATGTAATTAATAAAAATTGCATAAGCAAAAAATATTTTTACCTGTAGTATGTACCAAAGAAATTTAAAGGAGTATATAGCTGCAAGATATAGGAACTGAAGAGAACATAATCCCCAGATGTTAGTTTGCCTTCCACTACATAATGAGCACACAGAAGAGCTCCACCCATGACTCCCACACTAATCACAGCATTTTGTACTGTATTTAAAAGATTTAAGGATGCTTGCCCAATCCATTCTGCAACCCTAAAAATATGTCATCTTTTAATTTATTACAAAATTTTATGAGTACAAAAGTATAAATAAAAACAAACAAAAAATATTTAAAAACTATATGATAGATAAGACCCTCATAATTTGTATAAAAGAAATTTTTTTATTTTTTATAATACAACAGATGTTGACATATTATGTACCTTTTTAGAATAGATAATAAACAAAATTTTGACTTAAAACGCTTTTTAAGGTTTAATATAAGCAGAAAGTAATCAACAATATGTAAGAGTCTATGTAATTTTGCTAATTAAAACTTTGATGTACAAAAGAAAATATCATCAGTTATCTCGAGCTTTCAGTAAGTATATAACTTTTTTTCTTTGTTTCCAGGCATGTATAAATAATGAGGATTACCACATTAATTATTATATCTTTTAAAAATATGTGTTTTAGATATTCTTTTTCATTTAATATGCATTATTACAGTAACTCTCCTTTTAATTTGCATGTTTGAGACAACAGTTGTACAATATAAACGTTTTTACTAGATTATCGAGAGTCAGCGTAGTTTTAAGAGGATATTAAAAATAAAAATTTAAATGATTAAAACATGTACATATTTAATGTGTTGATGCACATTCTAAACATTCTATTCACATTCTCCTTTTCATCAGATTATTGTCTACATAGGAATATCTGATGAAAAGAAGTGTCATTGTGTTGTCATCTGGTTGTCAAGGTCAACATATGCCAGACTCCATATAAAAGCGAAGGCTCTATTGGTGCCAGACTATTGAATTCCAGATTACTGTATATAAAATTTATCCTAACATGAATGAAATGATAAACACATTTTGATTTTCTAATAAAGCAGCAAATAAATTAACTTAAGATAAAAGTATCGTAATTTTAGAAAGTAGATAGTTAAAAAATGTGTATATTTCTTGCCTGAAATATACACATTTATTCTATACTTTTTATGTGGGGTATATAATACTTTTTATAAAAGATTATAAAGTAATTTAATTAATTATTCATAGAGCCATTACTTAAATTTCTTTAAAAACTATAATTATATTTAATACAAAAATAATTAATCTGTTTGTCCCTCACCTCATGATTAAAAAAAATAATAACTCTACATAAAAATTCCTTTTAATGATTAAATTTTCAAAAAATATTAAATAAAAAGAAAAATTATAGCATAAAGCAAGCAAATTTGCTTCAATTTTTACTAAACAAAAATGAACTTTCATCAGAACAGATAGATCAATTAATATTTTCATTTAATAAATCAAAATAATACTATTATTGGCAGAATACTAACCTGATAATTATCAATAGCTTTTTCATAATTTTCTGATTCATAAGTTTCAGCATTATAGTATTTTACCTATAAATTAAAAAAACTGCACTTTTTATTATAGAAAAATATTTTAAACATTAAACAAATATACCCCCTTTAAAATAAGCGACAGATAAAAAATTATAGCATTTTTATTAATGGATAATGAATTTGATAATATTCTTAAATTATGAAATAAAGAACAGAAACATGTTATATGTACAATTAAAAATTATAACATTAATAATTTAATTAATTATAATGTGCAAATAATTCAATTATTTGACTTAATGATAATGATAAGAATTTCTAAAATGTATTATAAAAGTTGCAAGTTGACAATCAAGGACCTTTTATGTTAAAAACACTTGTGATTTGCATAATATAGAATTTGAACAATAAACTTTTGTGATTTGAATAACATTGAAGAAAAATTCAATATTCTTGATAAACAATCCAGAAAAATTTGAATAGATTAAAAATAAATAAGTACTTTTGGTAATAAAGTAAATTAATAAAAAGTAAATAGTAATAAAGTAAATTAAATAAAGTACTTTAATAAAGAATTTATAACTCAACAGCATTTTTATGTATGTATATCTGTTTTCATTTAAAAACTGATTTTAATTATTTCTTATTCTTATGCATTCCGTGTTTATTCAAAACATCTTGATACTAATATTTCTGATCTAAATGCTTTTGAAACTTCATATAAAAGTCTTCTATAAATCTATGAAAGGTATAAATATTTCAAAAAAATTCCTCAGTTGTTCCTTTACTAACATTTTATTTTATTGTTTCTTTTATTTTTTTAGATGTAGAAAATGAAAATATGTCAACCGAACAAATGTCTCCTCCAAAAAAGAAAAGAACTATATAATGGTCTTGGAGAAGGTGTGTAACATCAAAAATGGATGATGCTAGACATCTCATGAAGTTTGTTGGGGGTGCATAAGGAAATACCCTGCTGCCCAGAAATATAAAGCCATAGAGGCAATTACAAAATGTTATAAAGCAAATGAATAAAGAGATTTTAACATTAAAAGTTTTTATATTAAATTCTAAGTATAACATATATAAATATGAATAAATATTGTCTTGTTTTTTAAAACTTACTCCCCCTTTCAATTAAAGAATTTTTTTGGATGCAATATTTTTTAAATTTAAAATTCCAGTAAAAAGTCAATACATATTTTGCCTATTTATTAATAAAGGAAAATATTTTTAATAATAATAAGTTTCAAAATTATTCAGCTGGATACAAATATCAATAATAATTACCACCAAACATTAAAGCAAAATTTTAGATGCTTATTGGAAGATATAATAAGTTCTCAGAAGTAACCATCCAACTAAAATTAATTTATAATATAAATTAAAATTAAACCAAAGAAATATTAGAAACTGAAATATTACGTTGCCCCAATACCTTTTAAAAAATATTCATTCATTAAATATTTAAATTATTTTAACAAAGTTAAACTGAATTTTTTTTTTTTTTTTATAAAGTGAAATCAAATTTAGCTCTTTTATAAGAAATTAAAACTTTTTATCTTATCAACTCAATTAAAATATTAATCCTATTAAATTCATCTTAAAATTATCTTATAAAATTCAAAACTTACAAGAGCATAAAATATTTTATACATTTTAAGTTTATTACATAAAATTTGCAAATATTTATAATTCACATAATTTTATTTCAATTTTGTTGCAAAAATAATACATCTATTTCTGTTTTACAAATGCCTTGATATAAATGGGATACAAGGAGGAAAAATCTGATGAAAGGAGATATTAATCATAATATTTCATGTTTTAAAAAATAATTTACACAAAAAATTTAGTCTAAATCAATACTTTTATTTTATTGTTATATAAATTTAACAACTAAAAACAAATTAGATTATATATATTTAGAAGTATCAAACAATTAATGAACTCAACAAAAATAGCAAGATAACTTAAGAAGAAATATATAATCATTAAATGAAACTTTTTATTTATTTAAATGAAATTAATGGGAAAAAAAATAGTGGCTAGTGATGGAAAATACTTTGAAAAATAATAATGTACACAATTTTTCACAATAAAGCCTTGAATTTACAAAAAAAAATCCCTCAAAATAAATTCAGTCTTAGAAATAAATATTTTCATTAAAATAATATATATTGCTGATAATTATAGTAACAAACATTATCAGCAGTGGTAACAGATTTGAATGAGATTGTTTCTTAATAATTAAGTGTATAAAACTTACTGTTTTTCAAAATTAAGAAGAGAATCAACACATTGAGCTTCAACTTCATTATCTAGTTTATTCACATTTCTTCTAAATTTAGTTCTCCATTCTGTCAGCCAGATAGTTGAAAAAAAAAAAATTTTTTACACCAGATAACATGGCTGCACATTTTACAGAAATTAAAATATTTTAGTGAATAAATCCTTGTTTGTAGTATAAAAAATATTTTAATGTAGCATAAACGACCTCTATAAACTTCTAAAAAGAGAAAAGGGGTATTTTGAAAATGGATAACCAAAACTGAAATGAAAGATATTAAAGGGAGCTTTGCTGACATGCAAGTGTCATTATTAACATTAGTAACTTTCACTTTTCAGGCAATTGGATAGCATTTAAGCACAGAGATACCTAACATCATTTATGGCAAAACAGAAAATACTGATTTTATGAGGATATTAGCCCAGATTAATCCAATTGTAAAATGCCTGGCAATAGCAACAGATATTTTCTTCAGAACTATGCAGCAATAGGCATCATTGAAACTTCATTTACTAATTAATAAAAAAAAAAATTTAATTGAACAATAAAAAGAGAGAGAGCAATTTGGAAATTTTTTCTTTATAAAAATAAAAAGAAAAGTAAAAAAATTTAAAAGCCATTGCCATTAAAATAATTAAAGAAAGATTAAAAATAATGCAAAAATGATTAAAAAATATAAACATTTAAAAAATGCAAAGCAATTGAGCCGAGTAGAAATAAAAAAAAGTGTGAGAAATGCTAATCTAATCACAAGTTACTGTGTTGCAAGCATATTGTAGCAGGAGGGAAAGAAAGCTTCCATAGTTATGCATCTGAAAGGGATGGATAACCCAAATGATCTTGCAGGTCACTTTGAAATGCATCATAACTCTGCGAGCCCATATAAAATTATATATCCCCATATTAGATTTAGACCCACTAGAGACATATTTTTTGGAGTGAAACATTGAAGCATAATGAGTCATTATTTTTGTGTTTACTATTATTCTTCCATGTAAACATGGATAATATAAAAAATAATGATACTAAATGCACATTGTAAAGAAATATATACTAAAAATTAATTTATTCTTCAAATGCATCATATATAATTTGTACAGTTAAAATTAAGACTGTAGGTAATGTACTATTACAAATTATAGGCAGGAAATCACAGTGCAAATTATTGTGACAGATTTATTAATCATACTATAAAGCTATTTGGAATGTAATACAAAAAAACTTAAAATTTAAAAATAATTTGGCATTATGAACTTATAATATTTTTAATAAAATTTACCTAAGTAGAACATCATTGTAACGAAGACAATTAAACCAAACCAAACATTAAAAACAACAGCAAAATATATCACAGCTATAAATATATCCACAAAAGTAGGCAAAATGTTGAAGATAATGTACCTGGAAAATATATGTAAAGTTTTAAAATGCAGTTTTAAATATGAAAGATGTATAATTAAACACAATCTATGAAAATATTTTATGATTTTAAAGATTAACACAATCTATGATTTTAAAGATTAATGTTAGTTTTTATTGAAATAAATTATCTTGTTTTACCATTTTTCAGTTCAGTGATTCATTCTTATAAAGTGATACAATTAAATACGAATAAATCAAAATTTTCTATAAATGATTTAAATGTGATGACTATTAAGAGTTAAAAACTAAATTTCTTATACATTTTAATAAAAGAAATAATTTTTTAATAAATTTTTACTATGCAAATATCAATGTATAATTAACATGAAGTCAAACTTACCCTAAAAGACTACTGATGCTACTAGTTCCCCGATCCATTACTCTAAGAACTTCTCCTATTTTACGATTTAGATGCCATTTAAGTGATAAACTGAAAATGTATAGATCAAAAGTCAAATTATTTAAATAAACAGGCAAACTAGGATAATTAAAAGTTTAGGTAATTTACAATAAAATGCTTTGAAAATTATAATTTAATGATTTACCTATGCAAATGAGAATACATGTCCATTTCTACTTCTTTTACTGTATATTGCTGAACTTTAATCCACAAAAACGTACGTATATTGTTTAAAAAACTATTACTTCCTGTAATGTAATAAATAAATGTAATAAAATAAAAGACATTTGAAAAAATGTAAAAAGAAAAATGTAAACATGGAAATAAATTTTTTTTTTTTTTCACTCACCTTGGCCTTGTAGAAACCAAAATGCAACATAAATTAAGATGTAATCCCATCTGAAGGTTAATGGTTCACCTCTAATGGTTAAACTGTCAACTAAAAAGTATAATTATTAATCGATTTGTTACACAAAATAAAAAGTTTGCATGCAAATAGAGTGAAAGATAAGATATACATTACTTTATTTTAAAACAGCGCTAAATTAAATTTTTTTTTATATACAATTTGTACATGAAAAGATGATTTTACAATTAACTTATTATTTTAGTGCACACAAAGAAAAATTGAAATCTGTATTATATCTTTTATAAAGAAAGTCAAGCAATTGTCAATTTTAAATTAAATTCCAAAACACTATAACTATTAAAATATACTACTATTAAGAAATTACTAACATAATAAGAATGATACTAATTAATACATATCATTAAATGCTAAAAGCTATTTATTGAGGATGAAATTTTTAAAGATATGTATTAATCCAGTAGATACCAACCAGGCATATGTTGTAAACTGGTATGAGAAAAATGAATACTGGTAGTAACCAGCCCTCACAAAAAGTAATAAATATAAATCTAACAATTGATTGATCACTGGTTTCACTAGCAGTCCTGTTCATAAACAATCAAATTACACTATTATGCAAGCAACTTTTCTTCATTTTGATTGTTATTTCCATTTTTAGTAATTCTTCTAGAAATATATTAAATTGCTTCAAAGCTTCTAGCATTGACATTCTCATTTCAAATGCAATTAAAAGCAAGGAAACGTTTTAGTAATAGATGAGGTACCAGTTGAGTAATGTGTATGTATTAATGCACTTAGTTTTCCTCATTTTTATGAGAGGCTAATTTGAAGTGTTTAACCATTACTTTACTCTTTTGAATGACTTTTTATTGGGACTGTGTGTTTATAAACAAAATTAAAATTTATTACATTATAAATACAGTTTCAAATACAAATTATAATTTTACAATGTGATTTTATAAAACTATTTTTTTTTTTTTTTTAATGTGCATATAAAGTGCACTCTTGTTGAATTGTCACCTCCCTCAATTGTTAAACTGCAATCTATAGTAATGACAAAGGGCAAAAGAGGAGAGTTAAACAAACTAGATTGCATACATTTACATTTAGACTTACTGTAATATACAAAACAGAAAATATATATATTGTAGATAGTAATATTCCAATGCAATTATTTTTTTTGTTCTCTTTATTTAGAACTATATTTATAAAATTACAATTCAAAAACAATATAAAATAATTAAATGTAATTCAGATTACTAAAAATTGATAGACTTACTTATATATTTATTATATTGAGGAACTAAGACAGTGATGACTCTTCCTAAGATTAAGAATGAAAAGCATACTAAAACTCGTAATTGTAGCTTAACACTTTTTTTAGGCCACAAAAATGGTGTAAGTCTTTTGATTTTTTTACCAATGTCTGCAAAAGCAGAACGGTTTTCTGATGTTTCTCTTGAATGTGAACCACTTTCAAGAATAGCCTTGAAAAAATAAGAATAAATATCAAAATCATATAAAAGAATATATATATATACACTCAAGAGCCAAAACATTATGACCACCCCTACATTTCGCAATGAACTCGCCTGGATGACGTGGAAGGCACGTGATCAGGTGGAAGTGGTATTTAACTGCTGCTGGAGAGTCTGAAGAATCATTCTTTTCACTTACTTCTGGGTGTGATGGGAAAGGCTTCGGATCTAAGCGACTTTGATAGAGGGCAGATTGTAATGGCTCGAAGGCTCGGAGCAAGTATTTCCGAAACTGCACGACTCGTGGATTGTTCGCGATCTACAGTTGTTAGTACTTATGCAAAGTGGTTGAAAGACGGTGAAACCAACAGTAGACGACATGGTGTTGGACGTCCACACGCTATCAAAGAAAAAAGGTCGTCGGAGACTGCCTCTCATGATGAAGCAAAACCGGAGCCAGACAGTGGCTCAGCTGACAGCCCAATACAATGCAGGGCCAAGTAGAATAGTATCGGAGCACACTGCTCAGCGAACACTGGGATATGGGGCTACGCAGCAAAAGTCCCACTCGTGTGCCTTTGCTGACCAAGCGTCATTGCCAACTGCGCCTGCGCTGGGCCGGGAACATCGTGACTGGTCTATGGATCAGTGGGGAGAGTTGCTTGGTCAGATGAATCACGGTTTGTCATTCATCACGCCGATGGCCGTGTCAGGATACGCCGTCTTCCAGGCGAACAGTTGCTCCCTCAATGTACAGTAGGTCATACACAGGCCGGTGGTGGCGGTATTATGCTTTGGGCGACGTTCTCTTGGGCGTCTCTGTGACCCGTGGTTGTGGTAGAGCAGATAATGAATGCTACAGGGTATCTGAACATCATTGCGGACCAGTTGCACCCTTACATGGCCTGTTTTTCCAGCTGGAAATGGAAAGTTCCAACAGGACAACGCCCTTTGTCACAAGGCTAAAATTGTGTTGGAGTGGTTCAAGGAACATGATGCTGAATTCCAGTTAATGTCCTGGCCGCCTAACTCACCGGATCCCAACCGATAGAACACATTTGGGATGTCCTGGGACAACTGTTCAGAGTTCAAAGACCACCAATTCGCAATATCTCGGATTTGCGTGATCGTTGCTTACACATCTGGTACAATCTGTCTCCGGCCATCTACCAAGAACTTGTGGCATGCATGCCAAGGTGGGTTGAAGCTGTGTTGCGCACCAAAGGTGGGCCAACTCGTTATTGACAGGTGGTCATAATGTTTTGGCTCTTGAGTGTATATATGTTTATTTATATAACTTTTGCATTAATGTTTTTTTTTTTTTTTTTATTATTATTCAACGTTCTAATAACAGCATGATTAATTTTTCAATTACACTATGATTAAAAAAAAAACAATCTTTCTTCTATTAATAAAAACAAAAAAAAAATCCAAAAGTCTCTTCCATTTTGATTAAAAGTTGTCACTGCAAGAAGGAAATCATCTTAATGGAGCATAACATTCATACCTCATTATACAGAATAAGATGGATTAATAAAACTTTGTCCTTGTTGACAATCTTATACATGAGCACAATTTTGATGGGCGAATATTTATCATCTGGATGAAAAGGCCTCTATAGGAAAAAACTAACTCATATTTAAGAGAAACTTTATTAAAAGAAAAAGAAAACTACATTCAGCCAAATGAATATCCAGCCTGTAATTGTAATAATACATATGTATGATAATCATATATTTTTTTTTTTTCTCTACATCAAACTGCAACGATATCCGTCAAAAGAACTCTAACAGCCCAATAAAATTTAGCCTTGGTAAAGTTGTCAGAGTTAAAAGTTATAAAATCAAGTGCAGTGCATGTTGTCAAATGTAAAAATCATTTGCTAATATCATAAAATTAGCAATGATAACCAGAATATTTAAATCTTAAGTAAAATCAATTTTTATTTATTTCAAGTGGTATGCAAGTATAATAGTTTTTAAAAATAAAACATTTACTTTTCCACTTAAAAGCCTAATATATTTAGTTTATGTACAATAAACTTTTATTTTAAAACCAATAAAATTTTTATATGAATTTTTGAATGCTTAAAAAATGAAATGAATTTTTTTTTTTTTTTTTTAATTAACTTAATAATATAATAGTTTTTTTTGATAATTATACTTACGCTTGTTTCAGATTGTAGTTGTAGTTGCCTATAAATGAAATAATCTTGAGCTCTTGGTATTCCAGGAGCTCTCAAACCTAATGTAAATAGCAGCACGCCAGTTAAGTAGCGTAGGACGAACAACCCAAATTCAATTTTATCCGACAAACTAAAAAGAAAATTTTAAGTTATTGATTTAGAAACATTAGCAAACATATTTAATCGATTATTAAAGATTGCAACAAAATTGACATGCTTAAAAAAAAAAATAGATATTGCTCATTTTAATTTATATGTAAAAAAGCAATCTAATCTACATAAAAAAATTGTCCTCGATTATTTAAAAACTTATTATTACAAAATAAATATAATCAATTGCAAATTCTTGAAAAGAACTTTAAATAATTTAAAATGTAAACACTATGAACAAAATGAATAAGAGTAATCTATTTATTTTAATAAAAGGTAAATACAGAAAGAAATCAAAATTATTCCACAACTTCATTTCTAAATTAAAGGGGTTTCAAATTATATAAACAGTCAGAAATTAAATAATTATTTATAATAAATAAAGTATATTCATACATTCTACATTATTTAACATATAATGACTCCACTTTAAGATCTTTTAAATCCATTATCAAATTTTTCCAACACTACTAGGCTCTATTTCATTTAGATTATAAATCAGTTATGAAAAAACAATACAAAAATATCCTTATCTAAATCAATATCATTTTAATGTACTTTATTTCAATAAATGACATCTCAACACTAGCTGTTGGATATTTAGATGAATATATTTTTTTCACTAAGAATAAATAAATCAACATCAAATTTGTAACTGGCAAAAGCATTGAAAGCAAACTTAAAATTTCAAATACAAAGCCTTTCCTTATTGTTAGAGGTCCAAATGATGCGATAAAGATTAATTAGAATATCAATAAGCAGGATACTAATCAAAAGTTTCTACATCTATCCTAAGGATGTGTATAATAAACCTGTAAGTTGAAATAACCTTCTCTTAAAATTCCTCACATATGCTACCTTAAGAAATATGTATTCAAAAATTTTGTTACACACTAATTAATAATGTAATACTTAATTGTGCAACTATCTGCACTAAAGCATCTTGAGTAATGTTAAACATGATAAATCTCTGTTGTTCTTGTGGTTCTAGGGTCAAAATACCAGGCATTCAATAACACCACTGTTATTCATTGATGCAAGACTGGAATTAAACATGGCTATCGATTTAAGTTAAATATCCTTCTTTCCTATCTAGTAACAGTTGTTTTTCAGTATCAAACCATACCATTTGTTTCCTACTTTTAATTTTTCACCACAATCTAATGGCCCACTAGATTATATGTAGTTATTTCAAAAGTATTTTTAAATCACACTGGGAAAGAACTCAACTAACGGGTCATTTGCAATTTGATAGGCTAAATCAAAAGTAACAATGTCCAAAAGATAAAGGCACTTGACACAAAGTACACAAATATATGTAATAATACACCCTATAAAGTACCAAAATACACTGCAATTCAGATATTGTGAAGGCACATCTAATGATGTGTCCCCCCCCCAAGAACACAAATGGGTACTAAATTGTCAACCAATTTAGTATCTCTGTCCTGCTTTTTTTTTTTTTGCATTTTCTTTAGTTTTCTATTAAATTCTATATTACAAAATTCAACAGAAAACTGAAGGAAATTCAATAGAAACTGAAACATTTACATAAAATTCAATTTGAAGTTTCTTTCCTTTATTTTCATTAATTATAAGATCATCTACAATTGTACGATTTTTATAATTTATGTAACCTTTTACTTTCATTTAATCCAATAAATTACATGTTAAACTGTACAATAGTAATTTTCTCTGTCTTTCTTTTTGTCTTAACCTTAGCAAAGGTTAGCGAAAAAAGAAACCCTCCAAAATCAGTCCATCATCCACAGAAAACCTTTTCTACCACCTCAAAGACATCAAAAACTTATTAATAGCAAAAATATAACAGAAAATTCATAAATAAACAAGAAATTGTAAATTAATATTAAAGATACTAATACAACAATCAACAGTTTTCGTCTATCGTCTACCTTCGCAATTTCATATGCTGGGCAACTATACAATTTGGATGAACAAAAGTGTCACCAAATATTATAAATATATGTGGAAACTATGTGAAATAATTCATCATTTTTGAGGCAGCATAATTGTATCAGCACATTATTAGTTTGTTTTAAAAATGATATACTATTAAAAACTAATGCATGATTTAAAACACTAATAGTGCATCATTTTAAAATTTCAAGAATGTTATTATATTATTTATGCATTATTTTTATATTTACTCAAATAGCTTAATACTGAAAGTAAAACTTATTTTCTATTATTTTAAAACTTTTAAAGTTTAATAATTAAAAGCTAATTGATTTTTAGTGAGGTGGCACTAATTATATATTAATTAAGGTGACATTGATAATATACTGTTTATCTAGCAGATACAATAATTGTTAAAACTTTAAAGTTGCCTTTTTATAAAACCTTATAAATTTAGCTACATAATACGGCAGGGTCACCCATATCATAAAAGCCTAGGGAAGATCCAGCACAATGAGGCAAATTAGGTTGTCAGAACAGGCTGCATGCCATTGATCAAGATCATTTCAAAAAGCACCAAGGGACTGCAAGGTCACTATAAAAGTACTGAACAACTCCTCAGAAACTCTCTATCATTCGCAGGCAACATATTAATAAGAATATGTGTTAGTTTTATTCTAAAATACATCAAAATGTACATTTTCAATATATTAACAGTCAATTTAATTATACTAAATAAGCAAATGTATTTTAAAATCAAATTCTAGATTGGATTAATTGGTATTTCTTTAATATTACAGGGCTCCCATTACTTAAAATTCACCAAGATTATCATGAAAAACTCTTCTGACAGATGGGTAATAATTAAACATGGTTATGGCTGCTAGCTGTTTGACATATTTAGGATTGGTGATTTATTACAGTGGCAGTAATATAAAAGTTAAGTAATCTTATATCCCACAGATCAGTAGTGTCACATTTTATAGTACAGTAGCTTTTATTACATTGCATATTCCATTATTTCACACACTATTAAAAGAAATCATAAGCAAGACTGAAGGTTTTGTTTTAATATGAACAAAAGTAAAAATAAACAAATAGCATATGATAGTAATTTTCTTATTTATGGATCAATCATTTTGAATTGCTTAATTTTTGAGAAAATTAAATATCAAAAAATCATATACTTGACATACAAAATACCTCAGGAAGGATATTATAAGAAAATTTATTGTTAACAAGTTCACACCAAGTTAAAACAACCTGAATAGGTGTATGTCTATTTCTCATCAATACAGGCAATATTCTTAAGTAAGTTTTCCCAACATTGTATTTTGAGGGAAATTTCCATAGATCTAATTGGTGCTAAATTGGTGACAGCCAAAGCATGATAAATAGTACTAATGATGTGACTGATAGGAACCATATTTTTTATGGCAACCTTATTGTCCACTGATGGTTTGCCCAGAAGAATGAGAACTGGTTAGGGATGGGAAGGAATAATAATTATCTCAAATTCATTCATTTTTATTTTTGTCCTTATCAAGGAAATTGCTTTGCTCTTTCTTCACCAGAAGAAACCATTGTTTACAATTCAAGTAGCACTTTCTAAAATACAGAAATAATTTGGTTAATTGATTAAATTTATAGTTAAAATTAAATTCTAGCCATTGCATGTCTGTGATTTTCCCCCTTTTAGCATCTACTAACAAAAGCCATTTATTTCTAAAATATCTTTCATTTTGTTATCTCTAGATGTTAGGAAAGCATATTTTAATCAATTTGTCTTCAACCATTCTGAATCCAATGTCTTTCAGCCATCTTGTTACTTTTTAAAAAAAATTTTCTAAATCTCTAGTGTTAAAATATTATCTCCGCTTTCATCCCCTTCCCACACTTCTAGGAGGAAAGGTGAAGGGAAGCACACCCTACTTGGTAAGAAATAGTTAAAGGTTGAGGAAATGACTGACACATGGACAAAATGCATGGTGGATTCAATGTGGAAATCACCCTGCATTTTCAATATGTCAGCTGTAACATAAAAAAGAAGATTAAATTTTGTTTTATTATAGATAAAATATTCAGCCTTAAAGCAATGTTTCTGGAATTTTGCAAAAGGCATTCAAAATGTAATGAGATAACAGCACATTATGTATTAGGTTAAACGTGTTTTAATTAATGCAAAAAACTTGAATTTTTATGAATCCAAGAAGGCACATCTAAAATTTGTAATAAATAAATTTTAATACATAGATTTTTAAAAATTCATTCTTTAAAACTTTTACATAAACAACAATTATTAATCATATTTTTTTCTGATAATTACATTTGTTTGGCAATAGCACAGAATTTCTTATATTTAAATAATTAGCAAGTAAATAATAAGTATTAAATGTTATAACTAATTATTAACAAGACTTACTTATTTAAATTAAACCACCACTTTTCATTCTGTATATTTAAAAGTGTAAGATTTTCAACTAGAAAAACAGAAGTCCAAAATATAAGTAGAACTAATCCATGTCCACTAGTGGGAATGCTAGGCAAAGCTTTATGCCTTTCCAAATATAGTAAGTATAAAGCAAGAGGAAATGCAAGACAGTAAAAAATTGAATGAAGGATCATATAACCATAAACTATTCTGTTATACAAAAAAGTACACAATAAAATAAGGCGCAAGAATGCTAAGAAGGGTAAAAAAATATGACAAAAATATTGCAATTTATATAAATTTGATTTTGGAAAAATACGAGTATCTAAATCAGATGAATACTTCAAATACATACGAGTCTGAACCCCGCCAGAAACAAATATAAATAAGAAAATAAACGCAGAAGACACGGTGTCAGCAAAACAGTGAGACAGACCATGGTTTACCCATGGTGTTAAGAAAGTAACATTTGCTGGACAATACAACATTTTGGAAAGAACTTATTATAGATAATATAAATCCGTAAATTGCTATTTAAACAAAGTTAAGATATGCGACAGATAAATTCTAGAAAGAATTAAGAAATGTATAAGTTAAAAAGCTAGTATTTCATAGATGCCGTTATATTGTAAAATTTCTAACATGATGAAGCACTCATCAGAGCAGGAATTAACTTGTTTATATTTTCAACTTATATACTACAATACATCACATGTTATTCTGTTTCTCTTATTGGTTCACAATTTCCACAGTTCTTGATGATTGGTTGATTTTATAACAATGATAGAGAACTTCCAATTGTTGAAACTGATTATATTGACCTTGTGAGATTTTCATTTTATTTTATTATTCGTGAATTTGATTCGTTTATGGTTAGAGATAAAATTTATAATATTTTTCTTATTTCTTTATGTCTAAATGGTAATATTCAAATTTAAAAAAATACAAAAATCCAATATAACTTTTGTCAGTATCTTTAGTTAAGAAGATAAAAAAAGCATTAATTTAATAAAACTGATAAATGTCTACAAAAACACTCATAAATTAAATGAGTTTTCTCTGTCTCCTTGGATGACCCTATAATTGAAGAATGCATTGACAGGAGAAGCCCCTTTCCACCTTTTTTTTCCCCATCAAAAATGAATTTTCCCCTATATTTTTTTCCTTCTTAGGTGCAAGAAGTTACAGCTGAAAGCATCAAAGCATTTTTCTCTAATGTTGACACCCGACAAAGACCCCACTAACGCCACCAGCTATCGACCTATCTCTCTTCTTCCGACTCTCAGTAAACTCACTGAAAAAATCATCCTCAGCAAATATCTTGATTTTATTTATTCTAATAATATTATGTCTCCTCATCAATTCGGCTTTGCTAAGAACCTTTCAACCACCCATCAGCTTTTATGTGTCACTGAAATCATCGCACAAGGACTCGCCACCAAATCTGCCACTGGCATCATTTTCCTAGATATTGCTAAAACCTTTGACAGGGTTTGGATTAATGGACTTATTCATAAACTCATTTACTATAACTTCCCGTCGCACCTTATTAACCTAATCTGCTCCTTTCTCTCTAATCGTAAATTTGTTGTCTGTGTCAAACATTATGATTCCTCCCTTAGACAAATGTCTGCTGGAATTCCCCAAGGTTCTGTCCTTGCACCGCACTTATTCACTCTTTTCATGAATGATATCCCTGTCTCTCCTGAAACCTCTCTCAGCATTTACGCCGATGACACAGCCATTATTGCACAAAACAGAAATACTACTTACCTTGCCACTACTTAACTTCAAAGCCATATTAATCTTCTCGAAATCTGGCTTACTAATTGGAAAATTAAACTCAATGTTACTAAAACCGAAGCTGTTTACTCTTCACGTAAACATTATCACACAAACTGTCTCTATCTACGGAGGGAATATCATCTGGACCAATAAAGCTAAGTACCTTGGAATTATTTTGGATAAAACGCTAACTTACAATCAACACATCCTTCATCTTCGAGAAAAATTCAATAGAGCTATTCGCATCTTTTACCCTTTAATCTGCAGAAAGTCTCATACTTCTATCCAAATAAAATTGCTGCTGTACAAAGTTTATCTTCGCCCACTCATAACCTATGCGAGTCCAGTCCGGGGATCAGCCGCCAAATCTAACATCGCCATCCTTAGCCGCCTGCAAAATAAAACACTCCGTATGCTTGTAAACGCACGCTGGTTCTGCCGCAACACCGATATTCATTGCTCTTTTAAATTTGCAGACTCTCCCTCAATTCATCTCTAAACTAGCGCATAACTTTTACACTAACATCCCAAGCATCGATAACGAGCTGCTTAAACTACTCCCAGAATATGATATAAACAATCCGAAGAACTCCAAAGGCTCGCGAACCTCCCTGCTAATTAGCTGGCATGTTTATTATCCCCGCGCTCTAGATTACGAGTTTTTTCATCCACAGAATGTTTTCTCCCAAAAGCGCTGACCTAGATTCACATGTTGACTTTTTTTCCCAGTTCGCTCTCCGTTCTCTTAGTTTATTCTTTTATCAATGTTTCCCTTTTTACTTTTCGCTTTTGTTTGTTATTTCCCTATTAATAATTTTAATGACAATAGCGCATAACTTTTACACTAACATCCCAAACAACGATAACGAGCTGCTTAAACGACTCCCAGAATATGATATAAACAATCCGAAGAACTCCAAAGGCTCGCGAACCTCCCTGCTAATTAGCTGACATGTTTATTACCCGTTATATAATATAAAATAAAATAAATAAAATAAAATAATAATAATAATAATAATAAAAAAATCCTCCCCTCTCTTTTATTTTTTTTTTTTCTATTTTATTTAATTATTATTTTATTATTATTATTTTTTTTTATTGGGTAAGCTCTCCATTTAGTCTTACCATTTTCTACTCAGCAATGTGTTCTTCATTCTTCAAAGGACTATTACCAGACCGGAGCTCCTTGGCTGCGTGCAGCCAAGGAGCACCCGGTCTGGTAATCGTCTCTAGTGTTGGCTGAGAGAAAATCCACAAATTTATTTCATCTTAAAAATGTACTAAAAATGAATTTTCATTTCTAATACTAAAATGATATATATATATATAGTATTCATTTCCCCCTAAAACACCTTGAAAAATCCAAAGGAGGAAAATATCCACCTTCATTAAGATTCGAACGTGGGTTACTGTGTGGCCGCAATGCAATGCGGATTAAGGAGTTCCTATCACTTAACGTGTTTAGACCTCTTCTCTAGAATTAACATTTAAACACTTAATTTTTGTTCTTAGCAGATTTATGTTAGTAGGCTATTAAAATATAAATGCATAAAAATAAAATTTAAAAACAATAGGTAAGAATTAAAAAAAAAAAAAAAAATAAAATGAATTTTTAAAAGAAAAAAATTTTTTAATTTGGTACAGTTAGGTATTTATCACGGTGGATAAAAAAAAAATTTTCCTATATAAAATAATTATGTAGCCCTTAATTTATTTTGTTTCTTCAGATTTTTTTTTCTTCCCCGTCCTTTATCTGTAGACGTTGAACCCAGTTCGTTTAAATGTCGCTTTGACCGTTACACCGGATTACCTATTAACGCAGACAGTAAAATTACATTTAGATACACAAATGAATTATATTGGGTTGTAAACACGATAAATGATACTTATTCGAATAATAACTTGGGTATTTCTGGACAGAAGGAAAGTAATGGAAAGAAACATCACAGATGGTACGGACTAACTCAAAGTACTAGCCACAATAAAGCAAGTAATTTAGCATCACATCATAATTATTTTATCATTTCATCAAAATATACATGTACAATTTTTGTAAAAAGTTAATTTAAAAAGTACTGCACCCATTTTATTTTCAAACAATTCATTTAAATTAAAGAAAATAATTATAATAATTATGTATTATTAATAATATTATTAATTATTAATATATTATTTATTATTATTAATAATTAATTATATATTATATTATGTTGTTGCTTATCCCCTTGATTTAGAATCCTAAACCAACTTCAGTAGATCCTGCTGCATCAATAGATCGTAAACGGTCCTCCCCTCATTCAACTGTTGCCTCACAGAGGCACCAATACAATCGATGAGATGAGAGAGAGACGCGATGTCCGAACAATGACAAAGGGTAAATGTCTTCTCATCTTCATTGAAGGTCAAACTCTTAGTGTGGCCAGTCCTTAATCCAGCTAAAGCCGTTTGAGCATATCTGGAACATGACCACTGCAAGGGCATGCCAGGATATTTAGGGACGTACCATGCATGAATTGGTGGAGACCTCCAAGCGGTATTCCCTCTGGATATAGTCATGGAATGAACCTCTGATGCTAACAGATTGGAAGAAGAAGCTTTAGGAAGTTATATTATATTGTTATTATAAAATTAAATCATCGTAATTAAATTATTCTGTAAGCGTTCGTTTCGAATATTTATGCATATAATTGATAGATGACGCTACTAGAGAACAAACGAAAGGGACGAATTTTTCAGATTAGAGAGGGGGAAAAGTGCTATCTCGAGCCCTCTTCTCCGATTCCGAAGTATATATTATTTATTTACTAAAACCTCCACACAGGTCCGGATTTAGATGAAGAGAGGTCCTAGGCTATTTCACTTAAGAGGCCCTTTCACCTCCCATTTTTAAGTTTGTAAATTACATGAAAGATAATAAAATACATCATTACTGTGGATTATATCAATATGTTAAATGAAACATGCTGTGATAGGTACTAATTTTTTTTTAAAAATGTGGCGAAAAAAAACAACACTTATTTGGACATTTATTCTCAGCACCCTATATAGTGTTTTTGTTGTTTCTTATTCCACTTGGCTGACCAAGCCCACACGTACTCATGATTGAAGGGGAAGGAAGCAGCTTCTGTTGTGATGGAGCACCCCGTAGGTAGAAGTCTGACTTTGGCTCCGTGACGCTCTAACAGAGATAGGAGACCGGGACCTACTGCTTAAAGTGGATTCCGAACCACTACAAACATCCATGCCACCACCGGGATTCAAACCAAAACCTGTGGCACCGAGCGAGAGACACTCGGCCATTCAGGCCCCAAATTTTTGAATGACAACGGCACATGGTGTTCCCAGATGGTCACCCTCCCAAGTACTGACTGCGCTCGATGATGCTTGACATCGGTGAACCCTATATAGTACTTGTAACAATAACTAATCAAACATAAGACACAACATTTACAAAGAAACAAAATTCAAATAATAGAAATCTCCGACTACGAAAATAAAATATGCAATAAAAATTATCATATTTTCCATCAAATTAAATTAAATATATTCAATATATAGAAGATTAAAGCAAATTCAATTCAGATAAATTTATTTCATAATAATTCGTATTTAAAGTTTAAGTATGAATTATTATGAATTTTAAGTTTTAAACTAAACCTAAAAACAGAACTTTATTCAAACAAAAACTAGATCACAAATAAGAAAATATCAAAACAAATGAGCCGAACGCGTTGCTTTTAACCAATACATTTTTATGTTTGTTTATTACTCATATGTGTAGAATTTCTCCTTATTTTCGATTCAGTGTTTGTCTACTGTTTTTTAGAATAGTGTCATTCTAATTTTGCTAACAATTTGAATGTAGGCCCCTCTTGATCTTGAGGCTCTAGGCTGAAGCCTAGTTAGCCTATAGGAACATCCGGCCCTGCCTCCACATCTTCACATTAATAAAATTTATTTCAAATTTATATGCATCAATCTAAAAATAAAAATAACAAAATAAAAATTTAAAACAGTTAAAATTAATAACACGTCTCCTACTATGAAAACGATTATAGTAAGGAGGTTGAAAAAGCATCCTTACAATTGGGTGTCAGTTACTCGATGCTCCCAATATGCACAGTCCAGTCACATTAATGTGACCCTCCCTGTCAAAAGCCGGAATATACAATCTCGTATATTCTGGCTTTAGTGGAGTGTGGAATGTGGTATTAAGTGATATTAAGGGGTATTTAAGTGGTATTAAGTAGAATTCTTTATATACACTCCACTGCAATGTGCTGCTACCTGCCTTTTGTGATTGGCTATTTCACGTTGACGTCGAAAGTAGGTGGTGGCCACATTGATGTGACTGGAGTGTGTATTTATTATATTTAAATTAAACAAACAGAATAAAACAAAAACTTAATTTAAAAGTCAGTTAGATTGTACGTGCAGCTTTTAGTGTGCCTCGTAGGAAAACGAGAACATCCTTCGAACACTTTTCTGAGCTCGATCGAGGCAGAATTGTTGCAAACAGAGATTGCAGATTATCCTTCCTAGAAATCGGTCATAGTATAGGACGTAACCAAGCCACAGTCATGTGAATACGGAGCCGGTGGATGCAGGGGCAACGATTAACCGAATACTTTCAAAACCTCTCACAGATGGATATTATTCGTAGCGTTGTTGTGACCAATCCTCAATGTCCTGCAGTGTGGGACGGACATCCCATGAGTGATCTACTCATGGATGGAGGGAAAGGGACAGCTTCTGTTACAATGGAGAACTCGTAGGTAGAAGTCTGACTTTTTGCTCCGTGACGCTCTTACAGTCATATGAGACCGGCACCTACGGCTTAAAGTGGATTCCGAACCACTACAAACATCCATGGCACCACCGGGACTCGAATCCGAAACCTGTGGTACACCGAGCGCCAGAGCGCTAGCCACTCGACCATTCAGGCCCATTCTGATTAAATGTTAAAATATTACATGGCAGCCCTACACGGGTTCGAGTCCCGGCGGTGCCATGGATGCTTGTAGTGGTTCGGAATCCACTTTAAACCGTACGTCTCGGCCTAATAGGATCGTAGAATGTTGTTAAGGTGGATAGTGTTACTTGTGTCCTTAATTTATCTCCAAGCTACATGCACCTCCTAGGTAGTGCTAAATGAGTAACGTGGGTGCGGCGCTGACATTAAGGCATAAAAGACAACTGTCTAAGTGTTTGCAAGCTGCATTAGAAAAATTACAGCACTGCAAAAATATTGCTCATAACGATGTATAGTCCCCGCGGAAACCTTTAAACAGTGTAGAGCTCTTATATCCAGGTGAGGTCACATGTAAAAATGCGTCATAAAAGTGCATCGAAGGGTTATATGGGGTATGTCCGCGGCGAACTATTATTGCGTCAAATGTAGCACAACACATGTTGCAATTTCAAATTTTGAAGTCCAAGCCTTCCGTGGATTCTGGCGACGTATTAGCGGCCAGATAGGAATAAATTGCCAAAACATGTTAGAGTTTTATGAACAGCACATCTCGGAAAAATACATCGAAATTAGAACAATAAATTATACAAACGTTTAAGTTATCATAGATTTCAGATATGAATTTTAAGGAAAAACCCTCCTTTCCCACAATACCCGGCGGTTTTCGCCGTTTCCGTTTGCTTCCTCCCGTTATGTTTCCTAGAAAAGATTTTTTTTTTCAAATGCAGCTGGCAAACATTTAGACAGCTGTCTTGGATGCCTTGGACGTTACTCACTTTGCATTACCCAGGGAACACGTATAACTTGAAGATAAGCCACGAACGCGGTTTGGTTTGGTTTGTCGCTCTATGGTCATCTTGTGTACACTTTGGGCTAAACAGACCGGGACCTACAGTTTAAAGTGGACTCCGAACATCCATGGCACCGCCGGGACTCGAACCTGAAAACCTGTGGTACCGAGAGCCAGAGCTTTAGCCACTGACCATTCAGGCCCACTCCTAGAAAAAGATAGATAAAAATACTTACTGCTCATCCTAATTGCTAAGTTCTGTGTCTGCAACTTATATACTGAAAATTCTGATTTCGTTCATTCTTGAATTCTAATTTCACCAATTTTAAGGGGGAAGGGTTTGACTCCCCCGAATTATTATAATATTGTACAATTTAATTTTATTTAAAAATTCTGCTATTTAAAATTTAAACCTCTCGAATCGTCACACATATTGCACATTTGCATAATTAGGAATTATTTCACTACACTTTTAATACATTTCTGAATAAATTTACATAACTAATTTTTTTTTTAAATTTCAATCCTTCAGTTTCTAAAATCTCGAACCACGGTAAAACAGTGAAATGTAAAAAAGGTATGCATTCAAATAATAAAATCGATTTTCTTGTGACCTCAATGATTTTCTCAATGATCTCATAGAAAAAAATGTTTCACCAGACTTCGTCGTTTGATTTTATAACTTAAAAAATGTTCGACTCGTGGCAACTTGCACCGCTGGTGAGCATTAGGGCTGAGGGTCAATCCGCTGGCGGCTTTGTTGTAGACACTGCTTCAAAAAATGAGAAGACACGACGGTGTTTGTGATGTTCAGAATCTTTCATTGTTAGTCAGACTACCTGGTGGGAGTTTTCCGGGGTTTTTTTTTTCCATACGATACCAAATGCGGGGTAGTTCTCCCTAAACGTCCTCAAGGAAGGCATTGCTCCCTTCTACTTATAGTGTCCCATCACAACAAAGCTGCAACTCCCTTTCAAGAGAACGCACGGGTTCATGGTCTAGATGCTGCTGTCGATCAAGTGGGAGAAGAAACAACACTAAAAATATTTGAATTCAATTTATGCTACTGATGGCTATAATGGTAAAATTTATAAGATTACCAGAAGTATTCACAATAGACATAATCATCTCGTCAGAAAAAAAAAAAAATATTTTGTACTAACACTAATTTTGACAACTAATCTGTTCCACAAATGTTTTGGCATCCCATTTCAATAAACCCTCTAACCAGAAATTTATTCTATTTTATCTTTCATACGGTTCATGTTATATGTTATAATGATCATGTTATAATGCAATGTTGATATAATGTACCTATAATGATCATGTTATAACGTACCTATAATGATCATGTTATAATGTACCTATAATGATCATGTTATAATGTACCCTTATAATGTTGATATAATGTACCTATAATGATCATGTTATAAATGTACATTATAATGTGCCTTTTTACTTTCAGTGATTCACAAGATGCTATACGCGCTGCTTCTAATACATCCCCAAACTGGCAACTGGCGTACCGATTACGGAGTACCAACAGGGGGAAATACCCCACAACCTCATCTTAATTAATAAGTATGTTTAGAATTCTAATGGCTGCTTAATTAATGTTAGTAAAAAATTGAAGATTAAAGTTTCTAAAAATTCAATTTATGGTACAAAAAAAAAGAAAAAATACTATTTATAAAAAAGTAAAATATAAAATAAAAGAATTTAAAAGTTAAGTTTTTAAATTCGGTACAATTAGGGACCAGTTGTCGATGCCGTAAACTATTTCAAAACGTAAACAAAACCACCCAACCCTTGTTTACAAATCGTTGATTGGAAATCATGCTGAACGGTGAGAGCCAATAGGAGCATCTGAAAGGTAAAAATATTAAAACAAGTCCCCAGAAAAAAAGACCCATCACAGAACCTGTGATTCTTTAATTTTATAATTTTTATTTGGTTTTCGATTTTATGATTTTTATTTTTATTTTTATAATTTTTATGTCTAATCCTTTTTATTTAGAAAAAAAGGGGTAAAAGCTTGCGAAAAATAAAATAAAAACCTAACTTAGTTACTAGTCGGAAAGTCATGAATGAATTTAAAGCACAACGTAGCAATAAAAAAGGGAATAGAAAAGGAACAGAGTTCTGATCTGAACCTCACCCTCGCGGTCAAAGATCCGAATCTTTACCTCTGCTCCAGTTCATCAAAATTAAATTTACAATTAGTTTTAAGCCAAAAGTAATCGTCAGATACGCATTGAGATAACTTCTCAATGAGCAAGGCTCACCCCATTACCTGATATCGCTTGCGCTTGTTCAGAGTAACAGCCATGGTGTTTCTTAACTTTAGGAAAACACTCATAGGGAGACGTCGTAGACTGCCCGTGGTCTTTTTCAGGGAGCTCTTCACCCCAGGGTGATAGGTTGGCAGTCGACGGATTAACTCATTGCTAATCTGAGGACATTTTTCAAGAAAATTCTTTGAAATTTTGATTATGTAATTAGGAATAGGGTTCGACGTCTAGATCTCTATGGATGATCTTAGACGAACGAACCATGGTGCGTCAGCAATCATAGCCAGGTGTTTATTTCATCCCCAAACAGTGACGCTAAATCTTAAGCAAACTTTTAAACAAATAGTACTTAACAGGTTAGTTTCATTTTTTAGGCAGATGCTCTAGCCAACAAGAAGGCACAGAACCAGCCAAATTGCACACTAGACCTTAGAGAGCAAAAGTACTCCCAGAGGAGCCTCCAATCAAATTGCAGTATTTCGGTGACATCTTGGAAGGAAAATAAGTGTACTATATTTGGCAATATTCGCGTTTTGAGCTAAATATGATATTGCATTTCCTGCTTGTCGTTCATTTGCATTTTGTATAGCTACTGTTCGTCGTGTTTGCGTGTGTTTTACAATGAGTTCGAGTTGATTCTTATTTTTCCTGATTTTAAAATCAAAATTGGCTCTTGCCTTATTATTTTAATTACTTTTCGAAAATTTCTTGCTTGAGGAAAAAAAGGCATGCTTATTAAAATGTAAAACTATTTTCTGTTATTAAAATAACATGCTATATATATATTTTTTATAAATTCATTCTTTTAAATGTGGCATTTCAAGGCTGTGGAAGATCTTTTTCCTTCCTTTT
>BPLR01016919.1:0-16055 GCA_021605095.1 Caerostris extrusa
GATTTAAGTTAATTACCTATGTGAAACTTAGACAAAGAGTTATGTTCACCTGACTCGTGACTCAGTAGCAACACGCGCTGCTGGTGAGCATTAGGGTGAAGGTTCATCCAATGGAGGTTTTTTTTTTTTTTGTAAACACTGTTTCAAAAAACGTGGATGCGATGGCTTTCTTGTTGTTTGGCATCTTACCTCGTTAACTCGGACTAGCTGGGACTGGGTGGGAGTTTTCCGGGTTTCCTCACAATCGATAAGCAAGTGTATTGTAGTTCCTCCTAAAATTTATCCCGGAAGGCAATGCCCTCATTCTTCAGAGACACGGAGGAGAAGTCAGACTTTTACATGCTCCGTCAGAACAGAAGCTGTATTTATAAAAACTGTTCTAAGCTGTGGGCATCTTTTAAATTATGCGATACCTCTAATACCTTTCTCAACTTTTGAGTTACACGAAGCATTTTTCCTCAATATTATATTTTTAATTTTGGGGCCTGACTGACCTAATGGCTAGCACTCGGTACCACAGGTTTCGAGTTCGGGTCCCGGCGATGCCATGGAGGATTTTAGTGGTTCGGAATCCACTTTAAACAGTAGGTCCCGGTCTAACAGGATCGTAGAGCGTTGCGGGGGTATTGTTATTCCGCGCCCGTAGCTTATCTTCAAGCTACACGCCCCTCCCGGTTAGTGCTAAGTGAGTAACGTCGGAGCAGAGCTTGCCTTAAGACATCCAAGACAATTGTCTACGTGTTATCTACATTAGAACAAAAAAATTCTTAAAAATATGCAAATTATATTAAAAACATAAGAAATTGCGCTGTAAAATGCATGCATGTATTTTACCCTTGACATAATAAAAATAATAAACTGCGTCACGAAATAAAGGATAATAATTATTTTACTATTAATCAATTGCCAAGGCGAATACTAAATTCCTTTTATCTTGAATTGGATTGTCATGTGATATAAGACAACACATTATTCCTCTTGATACAGCTAATACAACTTTGAATACTTCATTAAGCATTTAAACAACAGTTAGATTTGATTGTAAAACAGAAACAAATGAAATGGAAGATTAAAAATTTATTGAATAAATATGATTGAGTCGTTTACGTAAATTGTGACATATTATAGAAATAAAATTTAATTCGCAGAGAAAAATTGTTCACTAATCTTGAAACAACTATTTCAGATTATGAAATGAAAAGCATTTTATTTTAAATGTTATGAATAATTAGAAATATTTTCACACTGCTTCCAATTAAACTTCATATCATTAAGGAATCTAAATTGAAATTTGTGTTGTTTTCTTTTTTTCCATAATCATTTTAAATCATAATGCCACATAACATTTCTGAATGTTCTAGACATCATTAATTATAATGTATTGCCCTAAAATGATAAATGGGTTGCTTAAAATTGATTACCAAATAAAATTATGGATGACTTCATGTAAAATCCTTATTAGTAATAAACATAATATATGTAATAATTTTTTGTTTTTAAATGGGATTGATGTTAATAAATAATGTTAATTTTTTTCTTGTATTTGTATTAAGCATTTTTTATGTTTTAAAAATGTTTTATAAATAACTATCGCAGTTTAATGTTATTATTTTTGGAGAATTTTAGGACAGTGTCAATAAATATAGTTTTATAATTTTATTTTTCTGAAGTTCTTTATTTCCTTTACTGAAGTTATAATTTGATATTTTTAATACAAATTCCACATAGATGATATTTAAATATATATTCTGAGGGTTTATATCTAATAAAATTTCAATTTATAGACATATCAAGAAAGTATAAAATTATGAATTAAAAGATAAAAATAATTAAATGTACATAATTTATTGTATTTTAATTGCAGGATTTTTCTCTTCTACTCTTTATAATAATCTTTTAATATCTTTTTTTTCTTACTACACATCCACAGCTTCTCTTCAAGCTACACGCACCTCCTGGATTAATGCTAAGTGAGTGCAGCGTTTGCCTCAAAGCATCAAAGACAACTTAAAAGAGACATTAAGCAACATTAGAGCAAATAAAGACATTAACATAGACAAAAGAGCATAAAGCAATAAGAATGACATAGAGACATAGCAAATAAGACATTTAACATTAGAGCAAAAAGTATTATATGCAGGCAAAAGGACAAGCCAAAAGATGTCGATAGAAAAGCAGGTAAAGCAATGGCAGTTAGAACATTTGAAAGTGGTGTATATGTAATAGCAAAGATTTTTAGTAAAAAATAAACTTTGTTCACATTTATCAGAATTATTTGAAGTGTTTTCTGTTCACTGACGATACAAAATAACTCATCAGCTATCTAATTCAAGGTTGTTGTGTTCCTTGTGATCCTTGTTGTTCCCGTTATTCTAACATTTGGTTTGGTTTGTCGCTCTACTGTAATCTTCTGCGCACGTGGTCTTAACAGACCGGGACTTACAGTTTAAAAGTGGATTCCGAACCCCTCGCAAACATCCATGCCACCGCCGGGACTCGAACCCGAAACCTGTCTAACATTTGTTTGTCAACTGTGCAGTTTATCTCATGTAAATTATTGCAAAGATAATCCTTAATAATCCTTAAATACAATTGCATATGAAAGAAACAAAAGTGAGATACAATAGAATGTTAATATTTAACAAACTTTTTATTTAAAAAAAAAAGGTATAAATGAAGAAGGAAAAGTATATATAGGATGGACCTCTCAATAAATGAGTGGACTGAATTTGGAAATTTAAACGCGTTTGCACAAAACTATATACGTTTATAATAGTAAAAAATAATTATTTTATGTACTTTATTTTGTGCTTAGTTAGTGTTACGTAAGAAATTATGGTAAAAAAAATTAAACTCATAACTTTCGAAGTAATAGAACGTGACTTTACACATTATATCCTTAAATCTTTATCACTGGGCGCTTTCTGTAAAAGTGTTTAAATTTTAGTCTATACTAAGAGGTGCATTCTACTATTTATATCATAATAAATGATATTCGTGATCTACACATAAATTTCAATCTATCGGTAATGGACAATTAAAAACACGTCCAAGCAACGTACGATATTTCTTGATTTCTTATGAAAATGCTTCATTTCTTACTTTCCTTACGTTAGATTAGCATCTGTCAGAATATCACTGTCAATCATTTACTGAATGCAGACATTGCCAGTGGGAAAAGAAGCAATATCGATAGTTGAGATGAAAGGTTTTCAAGAGGATTAGTTTGTTGTTTTTGTTTCGTTTTTCAAGGTTTTTAAAAGACAATTTTTTCGTGAGGGAACGATCTCAATCCTTTACATTCATAGCATGTTGTATGAAATCATTGGGGTACTAGATGTAGACTAGGTTAGGACATCTCGTTGTTGGAATTATTTTAGTTATTGACGAAATAAATACGATATAGGATTTTCGGGAGTGTACCATTTTTCAATCGGGTGTCATTATAATCATATAATTCATATAATATATTTTTCTTACATAAATAAATTTGATTGTGCTCCCTATCATTTCACTAATTCTTTCATTTTTTTATTATTTTTTTTTTTTTTTTTTTTACTTTTTGAAAATAAATTTTGGCACATTAATTTCCATTTTTCAACTAAAAGTGCCTTGATTAGCTTTCGTAGTAAAAATTGTTCCTTTTGATATGTACTAATATGTTTTTTCAATTCCTTCTATTAGTTCACACACTCCCTATATATATCTTGTTCAAATTTCTTGTTTTTTTTCAGTTTTTTCAAATATTAATTCAGTAATTAAATTTAATTAATTAATTTCAGTTTTTTTTTAGATTTAAATTACATATATCTACCAAAAGATGGCGCCAGATAAACTTCAAAAAATGAATGAAAATTATTTATAAAGGACTTTCTGCAATATAGGGCAAAAAAAAAAAGTAGGAATTGACTTATTTTTACTTTTTTATATTACTTGTTTTATTTTGAAAAAAGAAAAACAGTTTACGAATACAATGTATATTTTAATGTATATGAATATTAAAGCAAAAAATATAAATAATAATCATTTTTATTCTTCTTAAAGAATTGCAATAATTTACATTTGCATCAAATGAGACATCTCAGTATGAATCACATTTAAAATTTACACCAATTGAATTCAATTATCTCTACGAAGAAAGTTGTTTTGAAGTCAGTGAATTCCATTAATACATCAAAAGAACATGTCCTTTGTAGTGCTTTAAAATATCTTAACTACTAGTTTAGTTAAATATATGTAAACAAGTGTGCATTATATCTAAATTTAATTATTTGTGTTTTGACAAAATCGTTTCTAACTATGTTTTAAAAACTGAAGATAATATTCAATATTTATTTTTATGTTTTAAAAAAGAATCAATGCAATTAATAATCTAATTACGATATCTAATGCTTTAAATCTGGTAAAAAATAAAATTCAGGTTCTAGTCAAATAAATGCAATTTATAATGTATATGATCTTGAAAAACATTCTTTTACACCTTAAAAAGTACAAAAATATAATTAATATCTATATTTTATTTTTAAATCAACATACATTTTTAAAGGATTTTTATTGAAGTATGATATTAAAGGAACGTATTGTGATTTTTTTTGTTAGAAAACAATACTTAGTAACAAATATTTTTGATACTAAACATTTTTTGACAGTATATTAATTTCTTAATTTTAAATATTTAGTATTATTAATTTACTCATTACAATTAAATAAAGATTAACTACCTTAGCTTCTGAAATACTGTAAATTTGACTTTACATATTTACAAAAAATTTTATATAAAAATCAAATATAAGCAAATTGGTCATTATAAATTTAAAAAAATATATATTTTTTTGTTTTAGAGTTTTTAAAAGTTATTTTTCATACAAAAATATGTACATAACAATTTATAAAGTACGAGATGAATTTCAGTTTGATTATATGCATATAATAATAATTACACAAAAAATAGTGACTTGCATTTATATTTTGGAATCATATGCATGTATATATCATAGAAATTTAATGAAAATTCCAATTTTAAAAAAACTTCAAAGAAAAAGAAAATATATATATATATATATACACTGACTACCAATAAGTATTGGGACACCTGTGATAGAAAAGAAAAACGAACATTATTCAAAATCAATAGTTGGTAGAGCCCCTACGAGAGGCAATTAGAGCGTGAACCCTCCGGGGCATACTTTCCACAAGTCTTTGTATGACAGCTAGTGGTATTTTCTGCCACTCGGCTTGGAGAAGACATAGAAGTTCCTTCACCGATTTTGGACGGGTAGTGCACCCCTGAATTCGGCGATGCAACGCGTCCCAGAGGTTCTCGATAGGGTTGAGATCTGGGCTCTGGGCAGGCCAGTCCATTCGATGAACTCCATTGGCACCATACCAAGCCTTGGTTAACTTCGAAACATGACAACTGGCATTGTCGTCCTGAAAGTAACAGGGTCAAACCCGTAAAACTGCCACAACGTAGGAAGCACATTGTCATCCAAAATAGTGTGCAGTAGGCATTGGCGCTGAGCTTACCATGAATGGGGACCAAGGGTCCCAGTCCATTCCAGGAGAAACACCCCCAGACCATAATTCCACCTCCGCCGAACTTGACTGTTGGTACAATGCATTCTGGCAGGAGACGTTCTCCAGGCAGACGCCAGACCCAGACCCTGCCATCCGAACGGTAAAGGGTGAACCTTGATTTTCACTCAAAGAATCCGTTTCCACTGATCTACAGTCAATTTCGATGTGCTTTGCAGCACATTAACCGAGCAGCGCGGTTGGACTTTGTGATTAAAGGCTTATGGGCAGCAGCACGACCATGAAAACCATGCAGATGTGCTTCCTTACGGATGGTATTCATTGAAAGAATACTCCCGGATGCCTGTTGAAAGAAAATACTATAGCCCCAGTGCTTTAAGAATTATTTATTTTTTTATATAAATTAAATAGCATTCCTGTGCTTACTTTTTTTTTTTTTAAATTAATGGATAGTATCATATGTGCGACTTCAATTTTTATATTTATTTTTCTTTTAATAAAGTATAAAATTCCGCACCCTTTGCTAATTATAGCGTTCTGTTTTTAGTATTAAATTCCCAATACGTAGTTATTAATTTATATTAATGTTTTAAAAAAAATAAAAAATATATATATTTTAATATATTTAAATAATACATTAGCTTCACATTTTGAAAAATAATTGTAATAACTTTCAAAATATTTGCATAGCTAACAGAACATTGTTTTTAACATATTTGTGCAAAACACATTAATAAATATTTAAAAATTCGGAATTATTTTATTTTTATTTTTAAGGACATATATCATTTAGATAGCATAAGCTTGGCTATCGATAAATTTTACATAATACTAGAGAACTGAAAATTACAGGATACTGTAAGGATAATAATGAAAACAAATCTCAAATTTGAAATGCAAATTGAATTCATTATTAGTTTCAGTAAACTATTCAAAAATTAATTATTCATTTGAATCCTACTTTTAATAGTTCTATGTAGTTTCCGTTGTTTCACTTATTATTCAGCCTTTTCATCTCTGTTAAGTTTTCTTGAAGTCGAAATATCAGTCTGAATTTGCATCCTAAATCATTTTATCCGAAACATCAAAGCACTCTTCGAGACTTAGAATATTTGAAATGCAATAGCAAAAAAAAAAAATCACATTTTGGAATTCTTTGCGATTCAATTTGAGCTGTTTTCGATATTTTCTGTTTAAAGAAAGCACTGTATTTGTTTTTTTTCTTTTTGCACCGGAATTCAATAAGGGGGAATAAATTTGAGTAAAACTGGAAATCTCATTGAATGATATTCGTCTTTGTGCCATGCAAAAATTCGTTTTTCTAAAACGTATTGTTTAATTTTTAAAGAAAAGTTTCATTTCTAAGGTGTAAATTTTTTTAATTTGAAAATTGAACTTTCTTGCAGCAAAGGTTGATTGAAATGTGCAACAACGATTAACTTTTATAACAAATAAAATAAAATATGAAAATATTATTGAAATTGTTTATGAAAATTTAAACAATCATCACAAGTTGATATACATAAATTTAAATTATTATTTTATATATTTTTAAAACCAAAAATGTGAGTGCCTTATAAACAGGATAGTTGCAGCTTTAGATATATATATAATATTCATTTCTCTGTCTTTTCTTTACACTAAACCTTTTTAAATAGCTCTTCGAATTACGCTTTCTTTCAATCTATGTATCTACGTCAAATGAGATTTAAGAAAACTTTTCCGTAAAAAAATACACGTATTTAACATTATCATGGTCAGTGGCTACCGCTGTGTGCCACAGATTTCGGATCCGAGTCCAGGCAGTGCCATGGATGTTTGCAGTAGTTCGGTATCCCCTTTAAGCCTACGGATGCTCAATCACAACAGAAGCTGCCCCCCCTTTCCCTCTTTCCATGAAACCACATAAGTTCTTGGACTAGTCTAGAGGTTGCTGCCTACCAAATGGGATAAGAAACAACAACAATTATAAATATTAACGAGTTATAAATGCAGTATTTTTCATATTTTTAAATGTAACTAAAAATGATAAAATCATATATAGACCAATATTAACAAAATATCCTTTAATTCTAATATTAATTTAAGTATAAGAGCAAAAAAATCATATAAATAATTTGTAAGTAATTCTTACTTGTATATAAGATGTTTATAAATTTTGATTTTTCAATGGAATTTAAACAATTACAAAATGAGTATGATAATTATAAAACATTATTTTATATTTTATTAAACGAATAATATAGCATAGTTAAGAAATATAATATATATTTGTAACACACTTTCCTTTTATGCAATTTGTTTTAACGTGATATACATTAAAAAGTTTTAGATCCAAAAACTTTAAACTAATTTATATATTAATTGTGCCTAGATTACAGTACATTTTCTGATAAACTAAGTTGTTTTCTAAATCTATTTTATATTATAATTATATTATTCAGATATAAATGTCAGTTTTTTTTGTGGCAATTATTTAGTTTGTAAATGTAAAGTTTCATAAAACTATCCCTGCATAATAATGTTTAATGTAATTCAGTATAAACGATATAATATTGTCTTACTAGGCCATTTGTTTAAAATAGAAAATTACTTATTCAATTTTTCTTAGTTTTCGAATTTAACAAAGTAATCAGAAGTTATTTCCAAAGGTTGGGTTTAAATAGATCGAATTAGATGTCTAGCCATCTAATACTTACAATATGTGTTTGTTGCATTCAAATTATATTTCTATTATACATTTCTAAATTTATTCAACAAATAACAAATTACGACTTATATTAATACTTTAATACTTTTAAATTACGATTTATACTTTATTTTTTACAACTCAAAGCGTAAGCTATCACTGACCAACTTGTAATTTTCAAAACAGCGGAACGGACTCTTATGCCGCCACACACCTTAAGTAAAATTTATTTAAACATTTCTCTTTTTCTCTCCACATGGCGGGGGACATAGCTCTGTGAGAATACGTGGTAATTTTTATTATGGCCGCTCTGTATTAGGTTAGGTTAAGTTAGAAGAAATTAGAACCCTAAGCAAACGAAAATTTCTTACATTTATAATCAAGTGCTATAAATATTATGTTTATACATTCATATGTATTGGATTAATGTAATAATCTCTTGTAATTAAATTGTATTATATAAGTATTTAAGTACCTTGTATTTAAATAAAATCAGTAACTGCAATACAGTACTTAAACTAAGTAAGTTGATTTGAAAACTGCAGAATTACTATAGTTTGTCATTCATGAAAACAATTTGTGAAAAAGTAAAGCCAGTTACAAAATATAAATAAAATGCGTGATCAGTGCAGTAGTATTTTTTATTACTGTTATTTTATTTCATTCTTTTATATTGACATCTTTTTAATTGCAACATTCGATAATATTTTAATTGAGTCACATTATTTATTCAAAAGTATTGTTTATTATTTTCGCCATCCTTCCATATCCAAAATTAATCAATTAGCCTATTACGCAATTACAACAATTGTTTTCGGCTGGTCGCGTTATAGAGGAGACATATATATTTTTGTTCTAATGCAGGCAAACCCTTAGACAATTGTCTTGGATGATTTATGGCAAACGCTGCATCGACGTTACTCACTCAGCACTACCCAGGAGGTGAGTGTAGCTTGAAGATAAGCTACGGACTCGGAGCAACAATACCTCCACAACAGCTCTACGATCTAATAGACCGGGACCTACGTTTTAAAGTGGATTCCGAACCACTACACACATCCATAACACGGCTGGGACTCGAAGTCAGCGACTATCAATTACCTATTTAATCCGCTTAGGATAAATCGCTTAATTAAAGTTCGGTTGCCTTTTTTTTTCTTAATCAACAATGGTAAAATTAAGTTTTTACTTTTGCTCTTTAACTGAACAAGAACATATTTTATACCAGGATTTTTTTCTCTTGAAGCTAGAAGGACGCAATTTAGTCTTTTGTGGAGCCCCTATTAGAAGGTTTTTATGTATGATTCATATTTGTCATGCTAAAAGGATTAAAATATTATAAACTTCATTTAGGAATGGAATCTTTTTTTTTTTTTTTATAGGTTTTCTGAAAGTCGTACAGAAGAGAAATTATTTTTCTATTTAAAATGGTATAAAAAGGATGGTTAAATTAAATTTTAATTTATATTGATTAATCTTGCATAATGCTATCATAAACAAAAGTTAATAAGAGTCGAGTTAAATAATTAATTACCATAAAAAATATTTTTGTGCTAATATTTTGAATAAAAAAAATATATTTGACTTAAGTTAATTACATATTTGAAATTTAAACAAAGAGTGGTGTTTACCTGACTCGTGGCTTAGTGGCAACGTGGGCTGGTAATCATCAGGGTGGAAGCTCAATCCACTGGCGGTTTTGTAAACACTTTTTCAAAAAACGAAGAGGCTCGATGAAGTTTGTGATGCTCAGAATCTTGTCTCGTTAGTCGGACTACCTGGAGGGAGTTTTTCCTGGTTTTCTCACATAATGCACAAAAATGCGGGTTAGTTCCCGAAAAGTAATTCGGAAGGCACTGCCTACCTTCTTCAGCGTCAAGGAGTAGATGTCAGAGTTTTACCTACAGATGTTTCATCAGAACAGAAGCTTAGATTCCGAACGACTACATATATGAGATCAGGACTCGAACCCGAAATCTGTGACACTAAGCGCGTCGCGAGTCGCTCGGCCATCAGGATCCCAGAATTAGTATAACAGTAGCAATACATTTATTTATAATAATCAAAGTATTCGTCTATTTCCTCATTCTATGTTTTCGAGTCAATTTTAATATATTTATTTGACGGAATATCCAACAATATATCGGCAAATCTATATAACCTTCATCAAAATTTCCCTACAGAATATGCACAAGATTTCGTAAAACAAATGAACCCTTACCAAAAGTGGCGCTGAATACAAATGGAAGAATAATCCACTCCAAAAAAAAAAAAAAATCATAAGATTAGGTTAGGCAAGTGTTACCTTTTGTTAAGTTAAAACAATGAAATCCTCATGTTAACAATTCCCATATGCAGCTTGAGGGAAAAAAAAAAAAGCTCTTTTACAATACTTAAAAAAGAGCTTTCCAGTGCCAGTCACACTTTCGGTTAATCTCTATTGGGACAAATCCAAAACATGGCAAACACAAAATCTTTATTAGTTAACAACTGGCCAATGTGTGTGTCAGCGACTATCAATTACCTATTTAATCCGCTTAGGATAAATCGCTTAATTAAAGTTCCGGTAACCTTTTTTTTTTCTTAATCAACGATGGTAAAATGAAGTTTTTACTTTTGCTCTTTAACTGAACAAAGAACATATTTTATATGGGATTTTTTTTTTTCTCTTGAAGCCAGAAGGACGCAATTTAATCTTTTGTGGAGCCCTATTACAGGGTTTTATGTATGATTTATATTTGACGGAGAATGCGTCATGCTAAAAGGATTAAAATATTAGAAATTTCATTTATTAATGGAATCTTTTTTTTTTTTTTTTCGTTTGCTGAAATTGTACGCAAAAAAAAAAAAAAAAAAATTATTTTCTATTTAAAATGTTATGAAAATGATGGTTAAATTAAATTTTTAATTTATATTGATTAAACTTGTATAATGCTATAGTGAACAAAAGTTAATAAGAGTTATTTAAATAACTAACTACCATAAATTTTTTTGTGGTAGTATTTTGAGAAAATTTATTTTATTTTAGTTAATTACATATTATAAATAGAGTGAAATAGAGGTTTTGGCTAACTCGTGGCTCATTGGAAACATGGGTTGCTGGTGAATGAGCATTAGTGTGGAGGTTCAATCCACTGGCGGATTTGTTGTATACATTGTTTAGAAAAAGCGAGGGGACTCGAGGGCTTTTGGGATGTTCAGCATCTTGCCTCTTAAATCACACAACATGGTGGAAGGTTTTCGGTGTTTGCGTTGTGCAAATGCTGGTTAGTACCTCTAAAGTTCCTCCAGGAAGGTAATCAGACTTTCTACTTTATCGACATGGAGCTAAGTCAGACTTCTACCTATGGGTGCTCCATCAGAACAAAGTTGCCCCCTCTTCCAATCTTCCATGGTTTGGTTTGTCGCTCACGGTCATCTTGTGCACACGTTAATCTAAACAGTTTAAAGTGGATTCCGAACCACTACAAACAACCATGGCAGCACGGAGACTCGAACCCGAAACCTGTGGTACCGAGCGTCAGAGCGCTAGCCACTGGCCATTCAGGCCCCTCAATCTTCCGTGAGGGATACGACAACAACCAAGGTGATGTATTTATAAAATTATCTTAAACTGTGGACATTTTTTTAAATTATGTGATATGTCTAAATCAAGTATTATACTGCAAGTTTTCACCCATTTCCTCATTCTATGTTCTTGTGTGGGGCCTGAATGACCGAGTGACTGGCGCTCGGTGCCGCTGGTTTCGGGTTCCAGTCCCAGCGATTCCATGGATGTTTGTAGTGGTTCGGATTCCACTTTAACCGTGGGTCCCGGTCTAATATGATCGTAGAGCATTGCGGGGGCATTGTTACTCCGCGTCCATGGCTTATCTTCCAGTAACACGCGCCACCTGGGTAATACAAAGTGAGTAACCTCTGTGCAGCGATTCCCTTAAGGCATCCAAGACCAAGCTGTCTAAGTGTTTGTCAGGTGCATTAGAAAAAAAAAAAATGTTCTAGTGTCAATTTCCAATTAACATAGTATTTTTTTGTCAAAAGATCCAACAAAATACCCGCAATACCTCATAACATTCATCAAACTCCCTACAGAATATACGCTAGATTTCGTAAAACAAATGAACCCTTACCAAAAGTTGCGTTGAATACAAATGGAAGAATTACGCATTAAAAAAATCATAACATTACGTTAGGTGAGTATTATCTTTTGTTGAGTTAAAACAATGAAATCCTCATGTTAACAATTCCCATATGCAGCTTGGGTAAAAAAACTCTTTACAATGCTTAAAAGGGCTTTCAGGTGCCAGTCACGCTTTCGGTTAATCTCTATTGGGACAAATCCAAAACATGGCAAACACGAAATCTTTATTAGTTAACAACTGGCCAAAGTGTGTGTCAGCGACTATCAATTACCTATTTAATCCGTTTAGGATAAATCGCTTAATTAAAGTTCCGGTAACCTTTTTTTTTTCTTAATCAACGGTGGTAAAAAATTAAGCTTTACTTTTTGCTCTTTAACTGAACAAAGAACATATTTTATATCAGATTTTTTTTTTTCTCTTGAAGCTAGAAGGACGCAATTTAGTCTTTTGTGGAGCCCCTATTACAGGGTTTTATGCATGATTAATATTTGACAGTGAATGCGTCATGCTAAAAGGATTAAAATATTATAAACTTCATTTATAAATTGAATCTTTTTTTTTCGGTTTGCTTAAATTGTACGAAAAAAATTTATTTTCTATTTAAAAAATGGTATGAAATGATAGTTCAATTAAATTTTAATTTATATTGATTAATCTTGTATAATGCTATAGTGAAGAAAAGTTAATAAAGAGTTATTTAAATAACTAACTACCATAAATTATTTTGTGGTAATATTGTGAGAAAATTTATTGTATTTTAGTTTAATTACATATTTTAAATAAAGATAAATAGCCTGATTCATGGTTCATTAGAAAGTGGGTTGCTGGTGAATGAGCATTAGTTGTGGAGGTTCAATCCACTGACGGCTTTATTGTATACATTGTTAAGAAAACGAGGATACTCGAGAGGCCTTTTAGTATGTTCAGCATCTTGCCTCTTAAATCACACTATTGGAAAGTTTTCGGGTTTTCTTCCTTACATGCGATGTGCAAATTCTGGTTAGTACTTCTAAAAGTCCCCCAGGAAGCTAATCAGACTTCCTTCTTTATCGAAATGGAGCTAATTCAGACTTCTACCTGAAGGATGCTCCATCAGAACTACTACTAACACCACACCACATCACTGTGCCTTTAAGTTGAGTTGACTCTTTACAGTTTGAGTAGTAATGTGGATGAAAAGAAGACGACTTCTGGGCTCGGACCTGCTCTACGGATTCCGTCATCCATGAGACCTGGGGACCGAGCTTTAGTCACTCAGCCATCAATCTCCCAGAATTAGTATAACAGTAGCAAAACACTTTAGAATAATCAAAGTATTCATCCATTTCCTCATTCTATGTTTTCTGCCAATTTTAACATCTTTATTTGCCAGAAGAATCAACAAAATACGTGCAAATGTGGATAACATTCATCAAAATTCCCTTCAGAATATGCACTAGATTTTATAAAAGAAATGAACCTTTACCAAAAGTTGCGCTGAATAAAAATGGAAGAATTATCCACTCAAAAAAAATCATAAGATTAGGTTAGGCAAGTAATACCTATTGTTGAGTTAAAAACAATGAAATCCTCATGTTAACAATTCCCATATGCAGCTTGGGGGTAAAAAAAACTCTTTGCAATACTTAAAAAAAGGGCTTTCAGGTGCCAGTCACGCTTTCGGTTAATCTTTATTGGGACAAATCCAAATCATGGCAAACACGAAATCTTTATTGTTAACAACTGGCCAAAGTGTGTGTCAGCGACTATCAATTACCTATTTAACACTTAGGATAAATCGCTTAATTAAAGATCCGGTAACCTTTTTTTTTCTTAATCAAGATGGTAAAATTAAGTTTTACTTTTGCTCTTTAACTGAACAAAGGACATATTTTATACCGGATTTTTTTCGCTTAAAGCTGGAAGGATGCAATTTAATCTTTTGTGGAGCCCCTATTACAGGGTTTTTATATGATTAATATTTGACAGTGAAAATGCGTCATGCTAAAGGGATTAAAATATTAGAAACTTCATTTATGAATGGAATCTTTTTTTAATCTGTTTGCTTAAATTGGTACGAAAAAAAATTTATTTTCTATTTAAAATAGTATGAAAATAATGGTTAAATTAAATTTTTAATTTTATGCTGGTTAATCTTGCATAATGCTATCGTGAAAAAAGTTAATAAGAGTCAGGTTAAATATCTAACTACCATAAATTATTTTTTGTGTAATATTTTGAGTAAGAAAATTTATTTTATATTGGTTAATTACATTATTTAAACAGAGGGATGGCCTGATTCGTGGTTCAGTGTGTTGCTGGTGAATGAGCATTAGTGTGGAGGTTCAATCCACTGACGGTGGTGTCTTTGTTGTATACATTGTTTAGAAAAACGAGAAACTCGAGGGCTTTTAGTATGTTTAACATCTTGCCTCTTGAATCACACCATCGGGTGGCAGGTTTTCGGGGTTTCTCCCATACGATATGCAAATGCAGGTTAGTACCGCTAAAAAGTCCTCCAGGATGGTAATAAGAATTTCTTCTTTATCGACGTGGAGCTAAGTCAGACTTCCACATATAGTTGCTCCATCAGAACTACTACTACAGCACACCACATCACTGTGCCTAGAGTTGAGTTGCCCCCATACAGTTTGGGAGTAATGTGGATGAGAGAATTCTGACTGTGCTCCATGACTTTCTATGGTCATATGAGATCGGGACCTTCGGCAAAGTGGATTTCCGAACCACTACAAACACCATGGCTCCGCCAGAACAGTTTATCGCAATCTGTGGCACGGTGCTTTAGTCACTCGGCCATCATCTCCCGAATTAGTATAACAGTAGCAAAACATTTATTTATAATATTGAAAGTATTCATCCATTTCCCATTCCATGTTTTCGTGTCAATTTTAAGATAGTTATTTCACAGAAGAACCAACAAAATATCGTGCAAATGTGGATAACATTCTTTACACTTCCCTGCAGAATATGCACTAGATTTTATAAAAAGAAATGAACCTTTTCCAAAAGTTGCGCTGAATACAAATGGAAGAATTATGCACTCAAAAAAATCATTAAGATTAGGTTAGGCAAGTATTACCTATTGTTGAGTTAAAACAATGAAATCCTCATGTTAACAATTCCCATATGCAGCTTGGGAAAAAAAACTCTTTACAATACTTAAAAAAGAGCAGCCTTCGCGTGCCAGTCACGCTTTCGGTTAATCTCTATTGGGACAAATCCAAAACATGGCAAACACAAAATCTTTATTAGTTAACAACTGCCCAATGTGTGTGTCAGCGACTATCAATTACCTATTTAATACGCTTAGGATAAATCGCTTAATTAAAGTTCCGGTTACCTTTTTTTCTTAATCAACGATGGTAAAATTAAGTTTTTCTTTTTGCTCTTTAACTGAACAAAGAACGGATTTTATATCGATTTTTTTCTCTTGAAGCTAGAAGGACGCAATTTAGTCTTTTTGTGGAGGCCCCTATTGCAGGGTTTTATGTATGATTAATATTTGACGTGAGAATGCGTGATGCTAAAAGGATTAAAATATTAGAAACTTCATTTATGTGTGGAATCTTTCTTTTTTATCTGTTTGTTAAAAGTTCTAGAAAAAAATTTTCTAGTGTATGAAAATGATGGTTAAATTATATTTTTAATCTATATTGATTAATCTTGCATACTACTATCGTGAACAAAAG